>WTSP01023785.1:21090-111929 GCA_025331215.1 Actenoides lindsayi
CTTGAATAATTTATGTTTAAATGCTATATTTTGTGCATAAGAGTGGCTTCAAACAGAGCTATTCAAGAATTATTCGAAGTATGGGAATGACCTTTCAGAGGAGGGAGGGACACAGAAGCATGAAATTCTAAATCCCAACTTTGGATGATGTGCAGCTCAGTAAAAAGATAGGAATAACAGTGGAAAATAAATGGGAAATTGAGCAATTTCTCTTGCTAAAGTCCCAGTCAAGAAAAGACACATCTAGTAAAGAAAACAAGAGACGAATCAGTTGGAGAGACTTGTCGTGAGAGATGTGAAATGTCCCTTTAGTGCCTGATCTAGAGCACACTGTCTGACCAGTGGGGTGCAGGATGCTGCGGGAACCGAAAGGTGTCCTCACTTACCTAAGGGTCCCCAACACAGAAGCAGCTTTATCCACCTGCATGAGTAATTTTGATATTTCTACAACAGATTACCCCCAGTTCCCCAAGAAAGAAGCTGTGGGATCCTGCAAGACTGACGAAGTCTCCAAAACTTGCCAGTTCCCCAAGGCTGCGTGTTTATTAAATCACCAAATGGCTCCACATAAAGAACAAACCATCCTGGTTGGCAGTTTCTTGAGCTTCAGCAAGTGCAAAAGCCTCACCTCTCTTGCCAGGCTTGTGCTGGGGTGGCAGAGCTGGAGGGGAAGCAGAGGGATTCACCTACGTGGGAATGGAAGTCTCTCTGCAAGGCTGAGGCAGGCAGTGCTCAAACGGGCAGGGAAGTCACGGGGCTGTTAGCTTCAGTGCAGCTTAGGTCACCAGAAAAACACAACTCCCCCAAACGGAAGAAGTCTTAATTCCTGTTTTCATTTAGCATCAGGAGTCTGGTCCTTCAGTGAACTGGCTGCACATTCAGCCTTTGTGTAAACACGGACAACTTCAACTGGGAGCGTGTCTACTGCCACGTAGACGTCTGTCATTTTTAAATGGTCTTTCAGACTAGGAGGGTAAAGCTGTGTAATCTTTATGCTTTATATGCTATTGTGCCAGCTTTTCATGGTGAGAAACTAAATATTTTTGTCATTTTAGTTAGTTTATATATGCTATTCTTGGTTTGCTGGCAAAATGAAATGTCTGATGTGTCCCACCCCTGATGCCTGCATTTGGATGCAGGATGAAGTGAAATGAACCCTATAAGCCAAATCCTGAGTTCCTTTGCGTGCTTTTATTAGCTTTTACTTGGCAAATTCTAGTGGCTTTTGTATAGAGAACATAACATTGTAAAAATGGTGGATGTTCATGGAAGGCACAGCGTAACTTAATAAATACCGTATACATGTTAGGAGAATGGATGCTCTTTCGCTAAGTACAGAAGCTACATATGGTGCTGATAGCAAATGCCATATGTTTGTAGAAGAGGCTACATTTGTACACTGCCTTTTTCTGAGACCTACTAATCTGTGAAAAATAACAATTCTGTTTAATACTGCTGTTTGTGGCCTCTTGGTTTTGTCTTTTAAGTTCTGTTGGAATGGACCTGGATGCATAGGTCTGCACTCCTCTTCAACGCCCCTTAGTCCCAACAGTGCCCATCTGAAAGATCCAAAATGTCCCTTACTCTAATAATGGTGCCACAAAATTAGTCTGTCTTTTATATTTCTGTTCCTGGCACTCCAAATCCTGAGTGCCTCGCTCCCCAGTGACACAGCTTCTAAAGGCAAGTGCTCATCCATCACCAGCGTCACCCGTGGCCTGCTGGCAGTGATGCTCTCGCAGGAAACATACGCTTGAATCTGGGCTCTCAGTTTGGGAAGAGGTTTGGATCCAGGAATTCCACGTTTCTGTTGCCATAACTGCTGGTGTGTGGCGTAAGAACATCTCCTCTGCTAGGGGACCCTGTGCGTGGGGCTGCTGCTTTCAGAGGACGGAAGTAGGCACTTATGCTCGGGAGAGGGTTCTGGGCTGTAGGCAGAAACAACCACCTGATGCCTTGTCTTGGGGAATTTTGGAAGGGGGTGAGACTTTGAGTATGCTCAGTGGTGAGCTTTCCTCTTAGGCTATGTGGCCATGTGCTCAATATGAGTCTTCTGAGCAGGTTTCTCAGACTCCAGCGTACTCGTGACGTTGGCTTCTGTACGCCCTTTCGGCCCATGTGTCTACCTCTGCATCTTAGATTCCTTTTTGGATTCACTGTCTAAAAATGTATGCCTTGTAATGCTGAACTCGAGTTGCCCAGGGCCTACATGGGATCCAACCTGCAGTTTAAACCTGCTGAGTTAGAAATACAATTAGATAGCAGGCATAGCTTGTATGGTTGCTCTTTTCAGGAACGCTCCTTGTTTTTTAATCTAAAGATGTTTAGATTGACTAGATCTCTCTCTGAGCGTACCATGCATAGATGTACCTTGCACAGCTGTCAGTAATTCTTGGCATTTTTAAATTTTCTTTTTATTTGTTCATTGAAGAGAAGCATTTGGAAACAGTTGGCTAAGTAATTCTGTTGGGCAGGCTTATTAGCAGTAGGCACGAGAGAGTTAATTCTGGATGTTGTCAGCTGCTTTCAGTTTTGAACATGTTTCAGATTCAGAAGACAGCCATATAGACGAGAATGTTACGTTAATGTGACAGCAATCACAGACACTGCTATTGAAAACTCACTGTTTCGCTCCCCTCCAAAATTAACATCATAACCTTATGTCACTGACTCACTATTATCCTAATACCTGGTTTTGGATTCTGTCCAGTCCCATTAGATATCCCTGTGTTGATTGCTCTGTTACTGGTGGATGTTAATTGCCTCCAAATCTCAGCGGAGTTCAAAAGCTTGGGGAAAAAGTACTGACTGGTAAAGCTGCTAGTTTTATTAACAGGCAAGTAAATAATAAATCTGTTCAGAGATCTGAGTGAAGCACCCGAGACATGAGATATAAGCAGCTGATCTCACATCTTCCATTGCATGTCTGTCATATGTTAGCAGTGGGATAGCAGGGTGAGCCATACTGACTTTGAACATCTAAAGGGTATCAGTAGTGCTTGTCCACAGGCAGTGTACTTTAAGTAGTAGTAGTCAGGCTCCATGTCCTTCCCGTTGGGATGCTTGTCTGCTTGACATTAAATGATGTCTTTTATTAGCTTTTAAGACGCTTTTCACAGTTAGTGGGACTATTTAATTGAAATGATGATGTCAAAATACGGTAATAGGAAGGCTTGTCACATGCCATTTAATATTTTTTTCCTCCTCCTGGTAATGCTTATTTGATTTTTTTTTAACAGAGAAACCGTTGCTTTAAAGGAGAACTGAGATCTTTATTACTTGTCTGCTTTTTCCTGTTTGTTTTAACCACAGTTTTAAACAAAATCCCTGCACGCTTCCCCTCTTACACACCGGCGACCTCTAGATGGAAGATCCCCACTATAATCTCATTATGGGTTTGCTTCTTGTAGTTCCTTGTATTTTCTGGTTTAGGTACCTCTTTCAGTAGTTTCTGGTTTGTAAAAACATTGGTAGCACTTACAGAGCTGAAATAAGTAATGTGAAGAATATACTGTAATCACAGACTGCAGAATAATTACATATTTTATATCACTGGTTTTCAGCTGGTAGATAATATTTAATCTCCTAGTAGAGATCTGTAATGACTCATTTTAGACACTGACCCTCTAACTTCATTTCACGAATAAAATATTTCCTAATCCAGTAATGTCTGTCTATACAATCATGTTATGTAGATAAAGAAAAGCAACTCCAGGCACCCACTGCTAGATTGCTTAACAAAAATAAACGTCAGCAGGTGAATCGGTTGCTGAATGCTGGGCTGAAGGCAAACGTGAGCTGAACGTGTGTTATGGTTGTATCAAATCTGTATTAGAGCAGGTGAAGGGAAGTTGCTAGTCTTGTTATTTGAAGTGAGTATTAGGCTGATATATTGAAAAGCATACCCAGTCTTAACTTGAATTACATTGATCTGATAGGCGTAGTGTGTCCAGATTAACACGGGGTTTTTAAGCAGCATGAAAGTGATTCAATAACCGTGCTCGTGGTGAAAATGTGAACAAAAGCCAAGAACTTCATTGCGAGACTCTCTCTAGAGAAACTAAACCAGAACAAAGAAGGTGAGAGAGAGAAGCAGAGTAATTAATAGCACTTTTCTTTTTGTAGAAATGAGTGTGCTAGGCAACTAGTTTTTATTATTAAAATACTTGCAAGCATTTGAACTTTGCCCATGTTTTCACCAGCTGTAGTAATAAATGAATATAGAATATGAGGACAATGCCAAACACTGTGTTTTTGGGAGGTATCTAAAGTAGAGATGGTAGGTGTTTGAAATAAGCTTCTTCAGCCACACTGAAGCACGTAAGTAGCTGCTGGGATTTCACAGCTTCTGAGCATTAGGAATGTCCTGTTCATTTCCATGCAGAAAACAATGGTCATGATCTTCTATAGCTGGGCAGCATCTTTCACTGTGAAGGTATGTTTTTCTTACCAAGCCCTGTTTCACCACATGCCTCCACTTCTGTTCGCATTTATGAAGTATTTCAGCAAAAGGAAAGACTCTACATGTTCTAGTTTGTAAACAATTTTACATTCCATTTTCCATTTTTAGAGTCCGTGATAACGCAGACTATGTGCCAAGGCACAAAAAAAAAGGGGAATGAACAGAAGATCATTAACTGTTTCGTTTTACCGTGTGAGTACGTTGCTTTGTATATGTAGAAATGTTTTCATGTTTATCATTAAATCGTATTTCTGTAGTTGTCCTGTAGCTGTGAAGCATGTGCTTGTCCCTGAAGTCAGAGGAATTTTATTTCTCTAAGTGGCACAGAGTGGGGCTACATATGTTTACGGTAGGTTTTGTGCCACAGTTTTAGTTCCCATTTTCCCTCCTGGACTCAAACAGCCCTAACATCTCTGTCTTTCTCTGCACCCTGCTACTGAAAGGTTCCTGGCTGAAATGCTGGCCGAAGGAGATGTGTCTCTGTGTGCAGCAGGTAAGGTAACGAGGAGTTACTGCCCATCTCTGCCTGCGTTCTCTTGTCATCTCTGCTGGTAGGTGTTAGCTCAAGCCAGGGAGTGGCAAAGCTAAGCCCAGGCTGAAAGAGAGGAAGGTGGCATGTGCTACTTGACTGACATTAGGACATGGAGACATAACACCAGTTTGCTCAGTAGGAGTTTGTCTTTGATGCTGAGAAATTTTATACTTTCTGCCGAGTGCAGACGTTCTGCAGTGCTGTGAACACTTGACTCAGCGCTAAAAATGAAACGAAACCCCAGGTGCTGTAGTTCGGTGTGGGTCAAAGTCATTTTAGATGTAAACATCACCCTGCATTTGCATAAATCATAAGAGTTTATGCTAGGGATTAATTTGGCCCAGTGACTCTGCTAAGATGAAATTCTTTGTGTGCTTGTGGATTATGGTGTCAAGAGAGGGGATCATTGTTGCTGCGGAGTGTCTACGAGAAATAGGCCAAAAATAGAATGATTTCCATAGCTTAGGAAAAAACCCCATAGAATCATAAAAAGTAATCAGCTGTTGGAAAGAATGAATTTTGTGCTCCTAATTTGCAGAAATCCCCGCAGTTGTTACTGTGCCCAACCACTCACTAATGCAATAAAATATAATTACATAATTAAATACAATATAGGATTTCCGTAATAGGGAACTTTATTTCCTTGTCACAACATGTGAGTTGCTATGGCTGAAGCTCATAGTTCAGTGGTGTGACTATTATTAGATGCTCACGTACTAGGCAGGATTCTCCGTCAGGGGCACTTCCCAAGCTGAGTGGAAATTGTTTGCCATAGACAGTGGAAGCTTTACAGGAGGTTGCCTAAGGTGCACCTTTTGGATTGGGGAAGTGTCTTCTGAACCATGTTGTGCTTTGTTAACTGTCTTCCCCTGCTGTTTGTTCAGACTGATGCAATCTGTCTGTTGCTAAGCCCGGGACTTGCTGGAAGCTTCAACTCAAGTAAATGAGGGATTTGCTGGGGCAGAAATTTTCTTAGAACCCGATTCCCCGTTGCTGATGCCAGTGGAAACTCGAATAATTAGAATTGCAGAAATGGACGTTAGGTACAATATGGTCTCTGTTTAGGTGGGTACTGTCCATTGTGATATAGAATCATTAATCCTAGTCTTATTTAAATATTTCCATGTGGACAGTCATTTGTGTGATATTCTGCAATATATGAGACTGGCTTGTAGCTCGCAGAAACTGTAGAAAAACATCTGGATCCAGTCCTGAGCAATGTTCGCAGGAAAGGTAAACATGGAGGTGCAGTTCTTGAAGCTTCTAGAACTTTAATGGGTGAAGCATTTTTGGTGTGTATATATATTTGACATCAGACAGAAGGAATTACCTGGCTTTTAGGATTTTTATTTTTTTTATTTATTTTTTTTTTGTACAAGATATATACATAAAAGAAAAGAAAGAAACTGGGAGTTAAGATTTTGGAGGAAAGGCAGGCATGGGAGCTGTAATACAGTGTCCAAATAATCAGGTGTGTAGCATCATCGTGAAAATATGGGTCTTTTTCTGTTCAGACAGATTCACATAAAGGCACATGTGAAATGCTAAGTCAAGATAAAAGAACAGTTTTGGTTATCTGCAGAGCAGATTGGTGACAAGTAATGGTTGCCTCTGATTTTGCTCTCAACTTCTCTTCCAATCCTTTTGTTCTACCCAAGCTTCTGCCCTTGCCCTCTTTCCACTCTGATTGGCTTGCCTTCATTTATTGCAGTTCATCAGCGGCCTAGTCCTCATCTCATTAAATCAATGGCAAAGCTATTACTGACCTCAGTGATGCAGGAAAAATCCCAGGTCTACAATTCCTTGCTTCTCCTAATCAGTCAGATCATCATCATTAATTTAATGTATCTTAAAATCCATCAAATCACAACATGGTTTTAGTTTACCTGCTAACACACAAAGTGCATAATCCTGAGCTTTCAAGCAGAAGCTTGTGTGATGAGTTTCTCCCTAGCTGAACAGTTGCCTTGCTTGTATTTTAGCTTCTCTGAAAGTGAGAGTTTGAAGAACTGTAAAAACTTCAGGTTGGCATTTTCTGTTTGTAGGCTACAGAATCTACTGACTTTGGAGTAATCTGTGTAGATGTGCGTGTAGAGTACTTTCACAGTCATAATCTTGAATAGTTCAAATTTAATTATGAGAGATCCCGTATTTCATTTATATGTAAAATTAAAAGAAAATATGCAGAAGCTAATCCTATTCTGAGACCGACTTCAAATATTTCTGAGCTAAAATGTTTGTAACATAGAAATCTTATTAAAATTCCTATTTCTACACATTTTAGGAGTAATTTGGTTTAAAATTTTCAAGACTGTGGTTTCATTTGACTGAGAGAAGAATTACGAGACTGTAGACAGACTAACTGCAGTTTTAACAATGCTAAAATCCATTGTAAATCAGAAAAGGAGGGAAAAAGTACACACGCCATAATAATAATTTATTTGACGGTGCTATTGAATATACATACAGCTCACAGATTATGTGTTTCCAGTACACTAAAAATAAGAACGCTAAGCACAGGACCATTATTTTTATTATAAGGATGCAATGCTAAAGAGGAGAGGAGTTTTTGGAATGATAATCAGGCTTCTGGAGCACCATGTTACACTGGCTCCTGGTTATGCAGCCTGCTGAGCCAACTGCAAAAAAAACCCCAAAAGGCTTAAAGGCACTACAATTAGCATTTCCATATATATTTTTTTTCTTTTTTTCTTTTTTCTTTTTTCTTTTTTTTTTTCTTAGGGAGGTTCCTTGAAATTTCACAATTGCTTTTTGAGCTATAGCTTTCCGAAGTCCAGTGTCAGAAATGCTGAGCTCCAGTAGGGATTAGAAAATGTGTGGTGCCTTGGCTGCGTCCTGCTGGTACGCTGTGCTGGGGCTGGGGAGCGAGTGATCCTATGATTGCCGCCTGTCAAATCTGAAGAGTGAAAATGTAGCTATTACCTTGTCCTCTGTATTCCCCAAAGGTCACTTAAATCCAGTGGTCACTACTGGGATTTATTTTGGGAAGCAAGCTTTGCATCAGGGCTTAGAACTAGAGCTGTCATATTCAGCAGAGATAAGACTGTATGGGTTTCAAATGTATGGGAACATGAGTTGGACATTTTTGATGTATTCATGAAGTGAATTAACAAAATTTGTTCGAGCTTTCCTTTTGCCTGTCAATGATAGCGTATATCTACCAATAGTATGCTTCTTGTTGTAGTCCCTTTTTCAGGCAAAACTCTGATTCTGAGATACTAATCTTAGCAATATTGAAGTTATGGATAAGGGTGTGAAAGGGTTTTCTCTGAATGAGTTGCTCAGGATGAGGTACGAACTCTGGTCAAGGTACAGGTTTAGCCGGCTTCTTTATCCGTATTTACAAATTCTGTTTAATAGGAACAATAATAAGAGCGGTCAAAAGATAATTGTGCTCATAGTTCAGTTGAAATCAGTTGTGCTGAAGGTGCTTTGTAATGCTGGTCTGTTCTCTAACTGCTCAGAAATGCATTGTTGTGTGCTGTTGCCTAATTGGTGAACTGTAATTGCCTATATTGAGAAGTGATCTTAAAAGTTAATCTGTGCTGGGGTCAGCAAGATGAACTGGGGCAATCACCATCCCATAGATTTCTAGTACAGTGACATCCCCTTGAAATGGTTTGCTGCAAGTGCAGCCTAGCCCAGAATGGAAGACGGACAACGCGTGCTTTCTGAGCGTGCTCGCTCTTGTCCGAAAGCTCGTCTGCAACTGAGCGGACCCTCACCAAGTACTCGGGAAACAAGTGTTTGGAGGGATTGTGGCTGAGAAAAGTCACAAAAGATTTGAATTACGCTGTTTTAGGCAAAATCTGCGATCACATTGATGGGAGGCTCTATGGCTTGTGTCTCTTTCAGATTGGCTTGAACTGTGTGTTTCGATTTGAGGGTGCTTCTGTTGTCTGGTTTATAGTACGTGGGACTGAGACCCAGCCACGATTCCACAGAGGTGTGTGCACGGAGTGTCCTGGTGGTGAACTGCAGACTGCCCGGGGCCAGCTGGCCGAACAGGGCCTGGCGTACATTGAGTTGACAAGCACTGCCCCTAAACCGCTTCTCTCCGTGTTCGGTCAAGTGCCTTTTGATGGTCTGCACTTGGCTGAACAGGTTTCTCAGATGCCTCACGACTTGCCTGCACGAGCCGAGTAGTGCAAGTGGTGTGGGCAGCAGCACACCCTCCTCTCTGGCCGTGCCATGACCTCCTACTGTAAGCACCACTAGAATGGGAAGGTCACAGTTAAAACTTGGATGTATAACAAAGTTTCTGAAGACACGCTGAAAATTTTACATAGATGGGAGGCTTCCTTTGCATAATTTGAAATCCAGCCCTACTACGTGCTTCTGCTACAGCAGCTGAATCACAGAGATGTAAAGCTAAAGGATGTTGGCTCATGAGATGTTGGGAGGAGATGGACTCAGTGTACTGTAGTGAAATGTCACATTCCAGAAGGTCCTGAAATTAATAGTTTCTGTGTCACACCACACTACAGTCTCCGTTCACATGATGCAAGTCCTGTTTATGTGATCTATCCTGAAGTAAGAAAGCCAGTTGCTTTATTTATGAGGATTATGTTGCCATCGCAGCATAGAGTGGAACATCGTTTCATCGCCTGGGTATGCGATGTTCACTACCTGCTTCTCAGTGGAATAAAAAACTTTACCTGACTGAGCTGACCATGGGAAGGCTTGGAGCAGCCTCTTGTGCTGGCTTGGGGGGTGCTTGACATGTAACGTGATCCAGCTGATGAACTTTATAAGGTTTCTATTTCTAACTTTAGCTGGTGTTCATTCTTTAGAACTTTGGCTTCACTCCAGAGGTGACAGGACGTAACTGAATATCAGGAAATGAGGCGCAGGCTGAGCCTGCCTGTGGAGAGTTAGAGACTTGGGGGTGGCTGGCAGAGATGCTGCTCGGCGCTACAGGAGCGGTTACCGTTCCTGGTGCTGTGTTTTAGTGCACCAGGTCTGTCGTCAGACCTTTTGTCAGGCAGACATCTCACCCCCACTGCACATCCACAGGAATTTTTGTTTGTTACGGGAATGCAGTGAAGGATAAGGGCAAAATTCATGTTTGATAAAATGCTGCAGTTTTCCGGCACTGTCTTCTCTTTGCTGAGGGTCTGGTTCTTGCTGTCCTTGAAGTGCATGAGCAATTGGGAGTTATGGCAGAGGAAAGCTTGCATGTAGATCCATGATCGTAATGCCTGGAAGGACCACTGTAGCTATCTGGTTTGATCCATAACATAAACACACTACTTGAGCTCACCAGAATCAGTTCATCGGTGCACTAGAGCCTGTCTCTTAGGAAAAATGTCTGAATCTCAAACTGCTCCTGACAGGCAGTGTACCGCAGCCCATGGTAATTGCTCCAGCAGCTAATTACCCACAAAATCTAGTCTGATTTTGCGTGGCTTCAACCTCCTGCCATTAGATTTTCCTTTCATTTGACTTGCAAAGGTTTCTTTGCATCCCAGCTACAGATCACCACTGGACAAAGCCACACTGTGTACCATGCGTGTTGGGAGGGAAAGGGAGAGCGGTGCGGATGGCCAGGGCGTGGGTGAGAATGAGCCTGGCCTCAACCCAGGAGACAGGAACCTATGAATTTTGTGTTGCCTCTGTGAAAACTTTGAATTTTGTTTTAAATTATCTCTGTACAGATTTCTGGCTTAGGTATGTCTTTAGCTGTTGAAAAGAGACATCTTGGAATACAGTCCTGTTGGCACGTGTGCAAATACCTTTGGCTTAAACTTAAACTCTTATTTAAGTGTACATTTTATTATAGGGTCAGATACAGTATTTCTCAATTACCATTTATTCTTTCCTATGGAGGAAAATGAATATCATTTCAGTGGAAAAAGACAACAGTTTTCTACATTTACATTAGACCTAAATCAAAAATCCAACACTGTTGTTGGTGCAAAGAGTAAAAAAAATGTATGGGAGCAGCCTGTGTTTTGGAACTCTGGTCTTCTGCATCACAGGAACAGCAGAGGCTGCAGAGCAGAACTCCATAGCTCAGTGCCTGGCCTCTTAGTTGTCACACATCTTGTTCCAAGCAGGGACACGTTGTCTGGGACCTATACCTCAGGCACTCCAGAAGCAAATGTTGGGGTTTGCCCATCCCGACTAGTCCATCTGGGTTCCTGACCCCATGCAGAGGCAGTGATGTTGCAATTGCAATTTACCACTGCCTGGTACATCCTCGGGGGCTCTGCCGTGCAGTGGAGCCCTGAGAAGGGGCAGCCCAGAGGGAATGAGAGCAAGCCACTGACTTCTGCCAATGCAGCAGTAAGTGAGCAAAAAGAACGGTGTAGTCCTTGCAGCTCGTTGTCATCTAGGGCACGAAGAGGTAATGGAGTTTCTCCTGCGCAATGGTTCTGTGGCTTACTAAGCAGCCACCAATGCTCCAAATGTTGCAGCATTTCATTCAGCTCTTAAAAAACTAAAGACCAGCAAGCAGCCTGCAACCTCCCTGTCAGATTTCAGTCTGACAGAGAAATGCTTCTGTCCAGAGTAGAAAGGAAAATGAGATAATTAACTGTGGAAGGGCTGAGCTGTAGGTTACAGACCACATCAGTAAGAAAGATTCATAATGAAGGTTCTACACTCAAGAAGCCTTGCCTGGGTCCAATTCATTTTGCTCATCCAAAACAAGGGCACCCCGACTGCTCTCAATTGCTATATGGAATATAGGGGGAAAGACAATCTTGAGAGTGGCTTGCTGCTAGGTTATTAAGGATATTGTATGTAATGAGACCTTGTACTTGCAAGACCTTGAAATGCACACTGCCTTGCTTGCTGACTGCCAATGCGAGGTGGGAAGGTCTGCATTATCCAGGTTTTAATTTTTCACTTCGATTCTTGTTATAAAAGCACTGAAAGGAGAGCTCTGTGTAGCTGTAGCTCACTTCCTAGGCCAAGTAAGCTCAGTCAGTACCATGGGCTTCCGTAAACTCGCAAGGTTGTGGTACAAGTTGTGTAATCAACCGTGGCAAGATGATCACTTGTCTTGAGGTGTATTTAGATTGACTTTTCAGGCGATGTTAAGTATTGAGTTTTTTCTGAGTCATATTGTCAGGAGAAAAATTTATCTTGAACAGCTGGTTGAAATGAAACTGTATCATCCATTAAAATTAAAATGATCATTTCTGAATAAAAGTGACTTTTAAGCTTGCTCCTGGCAAGTAGTAAGTGATCAGTTTATTTCTCTGATGAACAGCATTTTTCTGTTAGGAGACCGTGTAATGTAATGTACATTTAACCCTTTACAGACCCTTCCTGGTGCCCCACAACTCATATAATTCCAATATTATGTCTCTGGCATAAAATATTTTGATCCAGATACATAAAGGACTACATATTTCTTGCTCCTACTTTCCTATGCTGGCAGATTTTTTAGAATGGAAGTGTCATGCTGCTGGCTTTCTAGAAAAGCAAGAGAGTTTGCCTGTGTCCTAAAACTGACGGACCGCCATCACTTTGGAGTCTTTAACTGATGAGTAGAAAATTGTGGGTTTTACCAGGTTTTGATGATACTAGCAAATATATGTAAATAGGGTATAAAATTAATCAGCTGCTGTTCAATAAAAAAGCATCATGTTTACCTCAACCTTGTAGCTACTTTGCCCTCCTACAGGGGCTATTTTAATTAGCAGCATGAAATTTGGATAGTTTAATTTATTTTGTGATTGTGTAAAAATACGCTTTTGGAAGGGTATATTTATAAACTGGCCAGGTACTTAGCAATAGCGTTTCAGCAGCATCTGTGAAGGCAGGGTGTCTCGTAAACCACAACTTTTTCCTCATCTTTTTGCTCTTCTTTAGCCTTGCCAACAGGATAGTTACTGGCGTGTCTTATTTTCTTGCTGCTCTTTGCTGGTGACAGCAGAGTGAAACAAAGTGAGGATCAGATAATTAAATGAAAAAATAAACATTTACTCAGTTGTCTTCTCTGAGGAATTCTTCAGTGTGAAATGCTAATAATCATGCCATATGTTTCTGTGGTGACTTCCATTCCAGCAGACCACAGCAGACTTTACGGAATTTAGGATCTATTCATTTGCTCATTGGTTTTGTTCATCTGCTGATTGAAATCATGGCAGAGTTTCTGAAGACTACAGCATTTGTAGACCGAGTGATAAATGCCATGCAGCTGCAGTTCTGGACCATTCTGTGTCATGATGATGTTCTATGGAGTTGATAATGTGTAATGTCTTCCAGAGCCAAGCCTAGGCAAACTCGGTCCTTAAACACTTGCATAACCCACATACCTCCAATGAGATTCTTGCATGAGACATGTGAGTGAGGGTTTGAGTATTTAGACTGACACAGAGGCAATCCCAAACAGAAGTACAGTGTGTACATACAGAAGTATGGATTGAGAGCAGTCCTGAGGAGAAAGATTTGGGTGTGCTGTTTGGTGATAAGCTCAATGTGAGCCAGCAGTGTGAGAGTGCAGCCCAGAAGGCCAACTGTATCCTGGGCTGCATCAAAAGAAGTGTCAAGTGACCAGTAGGTCAAGGGATGTTATTCTCCCCCTCTACCCTGCTCCTGAGAGACCCCATCTGGAGTACTGCATCCAGCTCTGGAGCCCCCAGAACAAGAAGGCCATGAATCTGTTGGAGTGAGTCCAGAGGAGGGCTGTGAAGATGATCAGAGGGCTGGAGCACTTCTTCTAGGAGGACGGACTGAGAGAGTTGGGCTTGTTCAGTCTGGAGAAGAAAAGGCTCTGCTGAGACCTTATTGCAGCTTTCCAATATCTGGAGGGGCCTACAAGAAAGCTGGGGAGGGACTTTTTACAAAGGCATGTAGTGATAGATGAGAGGTAATGATTTGAAACTGGAATAGGGTAGGTTCAGATTAGAAATTAAAAGTTCTTCACTCTGAGGGTGTTGAGACACTGGAACAGGTTGCCAGGGGAAGCTGTGGATGCTCCATCACTGGATATATTCAAGGCCAGCTTGGATGGGCCTTGGAACTAGATGATCTTTAAGGTCCCTTCCAACCCAAACCATTCTATGATTCTGTGACTATTCTGTCTATAATTGAACAAAGTCCCTTCCCATGTTTGAAGTACTGCAAATGCTATTGTATTAGTAACTGGGTTTAAACTTCATAATTTAACTAGGACATTTATGAAAAATGTCCCTGGGTTCTAGTTATGCCATGAACAAATACATTCAACTCATAAAGTTTATTTAGGTTTGTTTGTACAGTGAGTAGAAAGAACATTGTATATGGGTGGTACTATCTTTAAAGTGTTTGCAGAGAGTCATGAATGTGAGAAGCAGATGGGTTAGGTACTTAGGCTCATACAGTACATGTAAGACTGTATTCCAGAGATCTTGCTTATGCAGAGCTCTCATTGAACTGTACAAAACTGTCTGAGGAAAGACTGGATAAATGTGTTGAAAAATTTCTGGAACCAGAGCCACCTACAAAGTTCAGAGCTCTGTCTAGTGAATGCCAGCATTCCTAGTGCAGAAAGACATTTCCAACAGGGAGCATTTGGTAGATGTCTGGAGAGCAAGATTTGGGGTTTGAGAATGTTCTCTGCAAGACTCCATGTGGAAAATTTTGCAAACTGGTACAACCATTAAGCAATTAGTCTAATGAAGTGTTCCACCACCATAATTTCCTGATAGAACGCTCCATACATACAGTGACCTTTTTGAGAGGAGAGATCAAGAAGTTAAAAAGAATAAGAAACTACCTTTGAATTTCCTAGTTTCAAAATGTGTCCTACACAGATGTAATCCCCAAGTGAATGTGATGTCAGTATATAAACAGCCTTTTCTGGATGGGGTCTCATAGGCAATACGCTGTAATGAACGAGTTCTGTCACATCCTCAGTTTCTATCAGCCTTGCTCTTCCTGCAAGTGAGGGCTATGGTTTATTAATAAATGAGATATTTGGATGTTTATTTAAACATTGAAGTCTCTTTTAAAAAACTGACTATTTTTCTCATAAAAACGACATAGCATGGACAATACCGTGGTTCCTGCTGTTAGAAAAGAGTAATTACTTACAGCCACTCTTATAATATGCTTGCTTGCTAAATGCATAAATCTAATAATGCAACAATACAATGCTACAATGAGATTCATGAATTGGAAAAAGATAGAATTTAAATGCTTTTGGCACCTGACATGCATTTCTCACAGAAGGTCTATAATTTCCTGTATTAGTGCTAGCTGGATCCTTTAATGAAAGCAGCTGGAAAGAAGAGTAAAGGATGTTTTGAGATTCATGTATTTAGTACTTAGTTTACTAGGTACCATTTTGCTTGCTAGTTCTGATTTTAAAGCTATCAACCTTATTTGGGTAATTTATCCTTTTTGTGGGGATAAAATGGAAGCAAAGGAGAAGGACAAATGGGGTTTGGAAATTAAGAATTAGTAATGCAAGGTTAAAATCAGTGTCCCTGTCCGTTGCTGGAAATGTATTTCACACGCCTCAGTATCACGTATATGCATTTTGAGCCCGTGTTTGTAAATGTTAATGTGTGCTTGCCTGCCTAACTGTGCATGTGTGAAAAAGCAGTAGATTATGCTGTAGCTCAGTATGGTTTCTTCGACCTAAGCATCAGCCATGAAAGTTTAATGCAATCTTTCCTAGTGTACTGAACAGTCATACAGGTGTAAGCACCGGCCGTCGTTCCCACAAGGATCCATTCAGCACTAATGCCGGACTTTCTTTTTCCAGATGTAGGTTTGGTTTACAGAAGCAGCATCAATGGTAAAATAAAGCGCACTACGTTGTCATCAGCACCACTGAAACAATTTGAGAGCACACTGGAAAAATGCAGTATTTAAAAGCTCAATGTGATGCTAAAGCTGGCCATACAATGAAAGTCAGAGTGTGCGGTTCTGGGGACAGGGTTAAGATACTTGGGGAACAAATTCAGCCATTTTGGAAATGCATTTTGCTGGATCGGTCGTTTTTAAGGCTGTGCTCGTAATAAGAGGGAGCCGTCTGGTTCTCTGCTGGACAACACTGTGATTTGTGCAAGTTTCTTGCTCCCCAGAGGATCTCCAGCACGCGGGCTGCTTGCCTCTGACCTGAGCCAAAGATGCTGCTGTCCGAAATGATGCTCTTGCTTATTCCACGATTGGTTTTGCCGAAGGGAAGCTAGTAGAGAGCAAGTAAGAGGAGCTGGGTGCTGACAGACCTGAGGCTTGACAAGGCAGAAATGTTTAGTGCAGATATATCAAAGCAACGCACGTAATTTCTTTTTGAGAGAACTGCTGTGTTTTACATATCTGTATTTCACAGCTTTCTCCAATTTGAATCTTCCCTAAATAATTTTTAACCTGTGTTCCTGAAGTGTTGAAAAACTGAGTGCGTGGAAAAGCTTTTCAGGAAAGTCATAATAATCTTAAGAGTTAAACCTTCTCCTTTCCTTGTCACATTGACTGTCCTTCAGGTGTGGAGGTCATGTCAATCCTTTGGCCTGATCAAGAGAAATTACTTACATATTTCATGAGCTGAGTACCCTTTTGTGTTGACCAATTCTATGCCAGCTATCAAATGATTTTGCCTCACTTTTGCCCTTAGTCTCATTTAATTAGATACAAGTCTACATACAATTCAGTCCAACTAGTCTCTCAATGTAAGTTGTGGTTTCTCTTTTTGGCTTACTCTCTACTTCTTCTGTGATTGAAGCTGTGGAATCTTGTAATTCATTTTGTTCCACCATTATTGATTTGGTGGCAACAGTCCAAATGTTGAAAAATGTTTTCCAGGTTGTTGTTGCCCTTGATTTCCAAAGACATTGCATACAATGAAGCATGTGGATCAGGAATTGACGTATCTATAGTGTCACCAGGCTTTGAGGGTGCATTTTCAATTGTAAAAGCAGTTTATTGTTAATTAGAGAGACTTCCAAGGGCATCATGATCTCCTGACAGCCTGTGAAGAATACCTTCATTAGACTCTACTCTGGGAGGGGTTGCCAAAACCATCGCTTGTGTAAATCTTGAATTGATTCCCTGCTGAAGAAGAGTTGTTAGAGTATCCAGGTTACAGTTATGAATAAGATTAATATTAAATTTTAAATTCTACTCTTTTATTAGTGGATTTTGTTTTATGATTCTTGTAAAAGAAACAATCCAAACCTAAGCACTTCACTGGATCTTGACACATGTGTACGTCAGTCCCTTGTAGCTACTCTCTGTGTGCAATGAAAGTAGCTATGTTTTGGTGTCAACCCACAATTTAAGCATATTTCCTTAGCTAATCTGACTCTTTGAGTGTTGGCCTTCCAGTGAGAAATTTTTGGATGGTGTACAATATGAGCCGTCAGTGAAAGGTTATGGAACTGGATACCATTGTGCATATGCTCCTACTTTAATGCCTGCTGTCTTACTACCATGTTAAAATGTTGCGGCTAGAAAACCCATTGATTTACCATCACAGCCAAATACTTCATCTCTCACTCTGCTGTTAGATGTCTGCAGATGTCCCAGAGAATGATTTTCTGGGGACCTTCTACTGGGTGACATGAGAATGCAATGGCGTGGAGAAGAGTCCAATTTCTTCAGTGTCTGAGCTGTATTTCCACAGTGCCTGCTTTGATGACCAGTTTGAATTAGTGTAAAACTACACGGTTCTCCATTTTCAGTGTCCGTTCTTTCTTTAATTTGTATCACCTCCTTCCATTATTAAAAAAAGTGTGTGTGTTTGCCTGTCTATGCTTGTATGTAAAAAATTATCTTTCTGAAGTCTTTTTTCTTGTGTCTGTGCTAGCTCTGCTTTGATATAATGGAATGACGAGCTGTAAATAGAGTTGACTTAGAGGCTGAATCGGTTGTTGGTATTTTGTTAATAATAATATGAGCTGCCCCCCATCAGGTAGTGTGAATATAAATTCTGAGTTGTTATGAATGCCAAATAACTTTGTGAAGATTACTAGCTCAATTCATCAAATCTATTTTGTCATACATCAGTCATTTTGACCTGCTGTATGATGAGATGTATTTTTATTAACTAACCTTGCTGTCTGTTGCACAGACATGAATGTCTTTTTAAAATCAAGACAAGCTGTGGACAGCTTGTCCTGCATTGTGCCTGCAGATGCTTGCCCTGTTTATGTTGTAAAGTAGTGAACACCCTCTATAGTTCTCCTGTGGTTTATTTTGATGACTCTCTTAGAATATGAATAGCTTAGCAGAGAGTTACACCACTAAGGTGCTAACCTGGACTAGCTGTGTGCAGAAGATACTCCCCTGCTGCTTCTGCCATTACATTGCATTTTAGTTATGTGCAGAACTGAGTTTTAAATCCTGATCCTGACGTTCATTAGATTATATGGATCAGGTCTTCCCTGTCTTTCTGACTTACCAAACTATTAAACTCTGAACCTCCATCATTTCTATGTCAGGCCAGATTTTGGTCTGTCATGAGCATCTAGGTTAGATTTGTTTGCATTCTACTCCTGATTCTATCCCCTTAGGTTTGAAATGCTCTCCCTGTTGAGATGTTTGATTAAAAAAATGAAAATTAAAAAACAGGATTATGACTCCCTTTCTTTTGGAGGGAGTTAAGGGTTATTTGATTTGTTTTGTTTTGCCCGGAGGGAATCGAAAGGCTAAGTTTACAGATAAGAGTGGGGGCTGAGCCATTTTTACTCTGAAGACATTTTGTCTCTTTGTCAGAGCAGGCCTTTCTCTCCAGAGCTGACAGTGGTGAAATAAGGTGTCGTATTGTCTTTTCCACTAGTTGCAGCTGGTGCACTTTGCTCCCCAGAGTACTACACATGGGCCTGGCAAGCTTGGGCAGGGGTGGTGGGATGTGCTTGGGTGTGGGCAGCTCGTAACTCTTGGTGCCAAGAGGCAGATACAAACAGCCTCTGCAGAGGTGTGCACCTAGACTGGGAAGAGCTTGATGCCGAAGGGTGTGAGCCACCGCTAGCCCCCATTTGGTGCAAGAGCATTGCAAGGATGTTGCAGACTCTGGGAGAGGCTAAGTCATTTGGTGATTGTGCAGGCTTTTCATCGTAGCTTGGTGAAGATGCTGTGAAGTGGTAGATCCTTACAGTTCTGTGAAAAACTTGTGCTTTGAGAAAGAGAAAGATTAAAAATTAGTAGAGTGATGGACAGCATGAGGAGGAAAGTCTGATCTCTTATACTTTCACAGTCATACATATTCTTTAATTCTTTTCTGTGGTGGTTTAAATGGGACCTGTCAGGTCTTAGTGGGTAACGTAGTTTTTACATAGACAGGGAACCTATAGTTAACCTTCACCATGACTCCTCAGTTTCTCTTTCCAGTCCTCATAGCTTGGTGCGTCGTGAAACCTCGTATTACTGTTGTCTCCCTTTTGGCTGTAAATGAAAAGGCTATGGATTTGTGAAATCCCCATCCCTGCTACGAGCATTAAGCAGCCGTGTACTTAAGCTTTGTTACTATCCACACTGAAAGGAGCAGCAGGGCTTTAAAACAAAAGCCGGTCTTGAGAGCGTGCATGGACTGACTGCGGTTGATCTGGTGGCTGCGAAAGCACATTTTTCATTAAAGCGAAAATGCTGTCAGGCTTAGACCACCAACTGGTACTAAGTGGGGGTTTGGTTTGTTTAAAAGAGATGAGACATACTATTTTTACCCAGATTGGATCAAGATGTTAGCATGAAGTAATAACACGTGACTGTCATTTTGCATCTGTCTTAAGAAATAACACTTCCTTCTCTTAATTAATGAAAGTGGATTTGCTGAATGGCCTGCTTATTGATTACAGCAGTTACTGAATTTTTATGTGCTATATCTGCATGTTCTTCTTTGGGTTATCAAATATTCAGAGACCATTTGATCAATTTTGTTGTTTTTTCAAAAGGCAAAGTATTTCTGCCTCTCATGAGACTGACTGACACTGTTTCAAGATAAGTCACTGTGGGTGAAAGGAGAATGCTAGGTGTGTATTTTCAGTGGGGTCAAGGAATTCTGGGTGTACCAGGTTCCAGTACAGAAATGGTAGTCGTCCCGTCTCGGTTTGTCATGAGCTCTACTGGGATAATTTTGGCATAGGGATTAACACAGGTACTGTACTCCCAGCTGGTTAATAAACTTGTGAGCACTTGGGCCCACTGTAAGCTTTTTTTCTGCAGTTTTGCAGGCCAGTTAAAACATAGCAGTACCCTTGCCAGAACTGGGGACCCTGGAAAGGTGCAGTTGGTGTTCTGCTGTAATGTACGGTTTCCCTGTGAATCTTATTCTAAAAAGAAGAATCAGAATGGTGGAGCTGGCAGAAGTTGAGTTACCGGTGGGAGGCAGGCTTTACCTGACTCTCCAGAACTTCAAAAAATCTGGTTTGCTGTATTTCAGGTACTGGCTGAAACCTCTGGCCTGCGGCTCGGGAGTACAGATTGTTTGCTCTCCAGTGTTGTACACAATGGGTAACGCACTCGGACTGATCTCTCGATACATTGTTGCTCCCTTTGCAAAGTCCATAGAAGTTCTCAACTATTTTTCCAGACTATACATTCAAGATTTCTTCGTTATTGCCATCATATGGCAGAAACAAATGGTTTTTATTTTCAGCAGAGTGTGTCTTACTCTGTCTTTACTGGTTAACAGTGGCTGTCACGAATCTTTGTAGTACTCTATAGACACCTCTGCGTGGAACGTTTTCTTTGCCTTCTTGTGTTGTACTGTAGAGCGGAATGTGAAACTTTTAAATGATCACTTCCCTGTTTTCAAGGTTAATTACGTTGTTTTATGGCTACAATGTCTCAAAATAACCAATAACAGCATTCCCTTTAAAAGAAATCCAAGTAACTGAGTGCTGATATATCCAAGAAAAGGAGGGCATTATTTTCAGCATTTTGGCATCATTCTTTTGTGCTTTTCAGTTTGTTTTTATTCTGTCATGCTTCCTTTCTAATGTTATATACTAATTTAAATAATAGAACTTGTACATAAATACACAGTCATGCAAGAATGACTAAGGATGATAAAATTGGAACAGTGATGCTAAGTGCAGCATTGCAATCAATAGGACTGCTATGGTAATAACACCAATATGTCTAGTTAAAGAGATGTAAATTGCTCTTAATCTGAAAGAAGGTTAGAACCACAGTGGGGCAAGCAAATGAATAAGCTGCAGTGCGAGAGCTAGCAAAGATGTCTGTGCCCACTCAGAATATGTCTTGCTTCACAAAGAGCAACCTCAGGGGGCCTTCAAGGGATGGCTATAAAGTGAGCAGAAGCTCTAGAGAACAGAAGAAATGTCCTGTGCAGCAGAAAAAGCCCTGCTACTAGCAAAGAAATATTAGAGAAAACTAGTAGGAGGATTTTTCAGGACTGATTCAAGTTAAGCTTGGTAACGATGTGTCTCTTTCTGCCACCCGAACTCCTCCTGTGAGCTCGGTGTGGCAAATCACAAAGCACAGAAGTGCTTCTTGCAAACAAAAGGTGTGGAAAGAGGCACAGGATGGATCAGCCAAGGCAAACTGGACTATCTGCCATCCTCTCAGCTCCTTCTAAGGCCTGTACCCCACAGTGTTCCCACATCAGACCACGGTGTTCCCGTGCAAAATTAACCCTGTACAAGAAAAGGATCTCAAAGACAAATGCTCAGTGAACAAACGGCTCTGAGCTGAACCTGCCCTTGCAGCTTTAATTTGCCTTCTTGCGTCCACTCAAGGTACTTCTGTTCACTTGATATGCAGAAGCACTCAGTGTTCAAAGATCCCTGCAGATGACTAGGTACCGTGAAGGTGCATTAAGGTTAGAACATTTATCTTTGCTCTGAATTCCTCTGCTGGGCTGGTGTCAGATCTCCAGTGTTGCTCTCACATTTCTTCCAATTTCTTGTGCTTGTTTTTTTTTTCTAGCGATGCTGTAGAAATGATAAGAAAACGGGGCCATCCTCGCCTTTCTCTCCATTGCCCATTTAGGTTTAAAATTTTAATTAGAATTTGGAAAGTTGGGTTGCTTGAGAACCATATTTAGATTATGTAATGACCTGCTTCCTATGAATAAATATATATGAAAAAGGATCACCAAGTCTGTATGGAATTCTGACTCCCTAGGGAGGTATTTTCCTAACTGGGTAGGAGAGAGAAGGTCGAGAATTGGTCCCTGGCATGCAGTGGTGTTTAATGCCTCAGTGCAGCACTAAGTAGAGGCTAAGTGAGGATGTAATAAGCAGTAAAGATCATTTAGGATGAGAGAGTAGAAGGTTGTGGTGCATGATAGTTGGAAAAACATAGCTAATGCAAGAAATTGAGGGTAGGGAGGCTCTGCAGAAGGATCGGGACAGGTTGAATTGATAAGCCGAGGCCAACTGTATGAGGTTCAACAAGGCCGAGTGCCGGGTCCTGCATTTCAGTCACAACAGCCCCAGGCAACACTACAGGCTTGGGGCAGAGTGGCTGGAAAGCTGCCTGGCAGAAAATGACCTGGGGGTGCTGATCGACAAGTGTCTGAGTATGAGCCAGCAGTGTGCCCAGGCGACCAAGAAGGCCAATGGCATCCTGGCCTGTTCCAGAAATAGTGTAGCCAGCAGGAGAAGGGAAGCGATCGTGCCCCTGCACTCGGCACGGGTGAGGCTGTACCTCGAGTACTGTGTTCAGGTCTGGGCTTCTCACCACAAGAAAGATATTGAGGTGCTGGAGTGAGTTCAGAGAAGGGCAACCAAGCTGGTGAAGGGTCTGGAGAGGCTGAGGGAACTGAGATTGTTTAGTTTGGGGAAGAGGAGGATGAGGAGAGACCTTATCATTCTCTACAACTGCCTGAAAGAAGGTAGTAGTGAGGGGTGTGCAGCCTCTTCTCTCAAGTAAATGACAACAGGACTAGAGGAAATGCCCTGAAGTTCCACCAGGGGAGGTTTAAATTGGATATTAGGAAGAATTTTTTACTGAAATAGTAGTCAGGTGCTGGAATGGGCTGCCCAGGGAGGTGGTGGAGTCACGGTCTCTGGAGGTATTCACAAAACATGTAGATGAGGCACTTCAGGACATGCTCTAGTGGAATGAGATGGTGAGAGGTTTTTTGTTGTTGTTTTTTTTCCTCTCTTTTTCTTTTTTTTCCCTTTTTTTTTTGTGTGTGTGTGAATTTGTTTTTTCCTGTTTTGTGTTGTCGGTTTGTTTTTGTTTTGTGGTTTTTTTTTTTGTTGATGTTTGGATGTGGTGATCTTAGAGGTCTTTTCCAACTGTGACAATTCCGTGATTCTGTGAAATTGAGATACCACTGAAGTTGCTGGTTCTTATGTAGTGAGATGAAGATTTCATATCTAAGTGAGACGTAAGCTGTGATTTAGACTTCTGCACAGAGGTCTTTATCTTACATATACTATTATCCAGCAGTCTGTGCTCAAAACTTACAGCTTCAGTCTCAGCAATATGTGAAAAATAGTTTATGGGCCAGATATTAATTGATGCCTACTGATATAAGCCCTTGAAAACAATGAAGATCTAACTCCCTGCTGTTTCATCCTATAGGGTGCAATGCAGTCCCAAAAAAGAGCCAAATTTTTTATACTATAATGAACACATACTCTAAATACCTTTATTTTTTTGCTAAAGAAAAGATATCCTTACTGTGTGGTTTTTGCAGGTGGTAATTTTTGAGCCATTTCTTCATGGCTCTGGCAAAAATTTTGCTTTAGCTGACATTCACCAAAACCTGCTATCTAACAGAGAAGCGACATGATTTGTTGTTATGAGACAATTAGGTTTTGTCCTGAAGGTGTTTATTATGCTATTGGAAGAACATATCTTTCTGTGAAGAAAATCAAATGCTTATATATTGTAAGTGTGTCTGTAAAATAATGTAAAAATTTGAAAGATTTGAATGGGGATTCACGCCAATTTTCCAGTCTATTTTATGAAGTTTAATGAAATACTAAAAGCAGAGGTGATGAATCATACTCAAAGTTCCAGTTCATTATGAATGGACTGGCACAGGTAGAATACCATTCTATTAAAGTTACCATGAAGTGTCTGCTGTTGGATTTAAGTATCTGTAACCCTTAAGAAAAGGTTCATCATGCATAGAAGTAGCAGTTAGTAGTAGCTGTTCAGCCTTGATGATAGGTGACAACTCTACTTAAACAGCAATGAAAAGGAAGAAAAACTATTTTAGTCGCTGAGTTTTGCCAGCTGAGTTGTTTGTCTGCTGCTTGGATTCTTGAGTGGGTTTTTGTTCAAGGACTTCCATTTTTTAAAGAACATAAACTCTTATTACTATCAACTGTTATTTAATAAAGTTAACGTCTGGGTCCTTACAGCCAAAGGAACATAAACCAGATTCATATTTCTAAAGTCAAAAAGCAGGATTTTTGCTTGAGGAGCTGGTTCTACACATGCTGGAGCAATACACAGAAGTTATCACTCCAAAGAGATTAATTTAATTTTTCTCCCCAAACAACGTACTTCCTTTTTGCTTTTAACCTTGATCGTTGCATTAATAGATGATAGAGGCACTGATGGGAAAAGCATAAGAAAAGTGCTGAGATGCTGGAATACAGTGATCTGAGGACACTTATATCACAGAGCAGATAACCTGTTTGCTTTTATTTGTGAGCTTTCAACCATGAATGTAGAAATGGCACTCCACAATTATCGATCAGCTTAGCCCACTGTCTGCCATTAGACAGTGCTTCACTTAGACCTACTGCCAAACAAAGGACAGTGCAAATAGATGCCACGGGAAACATGCCTTACGTATTGCTTGCTCACTGAGCTAGAATATTATATTAACTTTGCAAGGCTTCTAATATTTCAAGAATTACAAGTTAAGTGATTTTAAAAATCTCTCACTCAACAGCATTATCATGGAAGGGCTATTTATGGTATCTGCATGAGTAAACTGATAGCAGCCTGGTTGCTTATTGTGGTCCTCCAAATTCATTTCCCTAATAGCTTATTGGAAACTTTGGTGGGGATGGTTCTTTTGTGTGGTGTGTCATCATTCCTCATGAAACCATCTTTCAAATAATTAAACCTACTTCATTCTATTGGAAGGTGCAGCTCAACCCAGTATTTTACAGTCATTAGGCAGCCTTCGTTTTTGCAACATGATGAGTATGTAACTGGGATTCAGAGGAGTAATTTCTGCACTGGCCTTGTATCCTACATCTCAGATTGGACATCATAAGGTGTTATGTGCTCCTGGCTTCTGTAAACTTGCACTAGTGTTTCCAGGGGTAAGAAACACTCGCTGAAGAAAGAAAAGCAATGAGATGGAAGCCAGTAGTAAGGAGTACACACTGTACAAAAGTAGCAGGAGTACTGTAGAATGGGGAGGGATCAAGGGCAGAGAGGCTGGAGTAGCCTGGATTAAAGCAAGATTCCAGGGCAGAGAGAACAAAGTCCTGGAGTAACTTGGATTGTACGGAGCAATGAGAAGGGGACTCACAAATTGGGGGTGCATCTCACTGTGCAAATTTTCTGCTCCTGACAACCAGTCATCTGTTCATGTACCCACAAGATCATGGTGGATGTAGCTAGAATCATTATTTTTAAGTTGAACGTAGACCTTTCCTTGCCCTGTTCCCAGCTTTGGCTGCGGCTGATATTTCTCAACGCTTAGGAAAATAATTTGAAATAATGCTGTTGTTTTCAGACAAGCATGTCATTTGTTTTACCGGTCTGTAGTTGATTAATTTGCAAATGATATTCCCAATAAAGTGCTTAGAAGTAGATAATTACAACTATATTAACAGTTACCGGGGAAGCAGATGGTATTCTGAGGAGCTGCCATGTAGAATTAGTGCTGATGCTCTACTGTAATGTACCATATACCCCAGCAACCCACAAACAACAAACTAAAATCCTGCTGATATTCCAGATTGTAAGTAAATTGTGCTATTGCTTTGCATTTGGTTCTTCTCTGAATTTTTATGTGTGTTTTCTAGATAGCTGCAGTGCTTAGTGAGCTGCTTCTTTTTACGTTCAGTCACGTAACTCTCCAAGTCTGTATTTTGTGTTTTCTTGGTATTAAACCCATGAAAATGACATTTCTAAGCTGGATGCCAGTCTTTTCTCCACCTTGCTACTGGGTATTCTAAAGCGCGGGTTAACTCTGTAGAAAGAAAGACTCTAATTCACTAAATTGTTCAAAATTCCCTGGGAGATACTAAGTTGAGGCAGCTGAAAGCAAAGCGGCACCATTTCATGCACCCGCCCGCGCTCTCCTTCTCCCCTGCTTCTGTCCTTAAACTCCCTACTTCATCGTGCTGCCTGATAAAATGTGACCCTTTTAATGCTTCTGGCGCTTAAGAAAAAGGCCACGGTGTCACTACGGTTCCTTCTGGGCCTCTACCCCTCGACAGCTTTTGTTCTAAGCAGGCTGGAGTTAGGCCAGCAGTAGCAACACGTGCTGGGGCTGGAGGCTGCAGCAAAGTTGAGGTTCCTGCCCGGGGCTGGCTGAGTGCCGCCACCGTCCAAAGGCAGTTCACGGCAGCCAGACGGCTGGGAGCTTCTTCACAGCATGGTTTTATCTCTTTAGTTAATGTATTTTTCATCTACATCTTTAAATAAAAGTGAACACTTGGAATTTATTTTTTTTTTTAAGGTTTGTGTAAAACCACTGGAAACTAAACAGATTTTGTTCATTTTTTTCCCACAAAATACATTTCTTTCATGTAACTGTTTTTAAACAAGAGCATAGCAGTGCGTGTGTCTATGGTACAAGTGTTTGTAGGTACAACATAGGCACCTTTTGGGTAGAGGATAAGACAAGAAATTTGTGACATTTCGGTTAGGTCACATTGCTTATTGCCTAGTTGGAAATACCTGGGTTCTGGATGGCTGAACAGGGCCCAGGCTGATGATATTTATCCCAGGCTTGTGATGAACCCTGGAGAAAGCTGGCAGATGTGATGCCCCCTCTTTTCTGCTAAGGAAAAGAAATCTTTCAGAAGGTCCTTTTAGCAGAGTCGTGAGTCAGAACCTCCCTAAAATACCTAGTGTTTTGCAGCCAAGTGCAAATTGAAAAGGCCACATGTTGTTTTGCTGGTCCAACACGACAGAAGTGTGCACATATGTGTGCTCGCAAGTGCACAAGTCAACATAAGCAGAGGCAGCTCAGGCATAATGAAGGACAGTGGTGGAAAGGTAGGGCAGCTGGAGCAGTATTTGAAACATAATTCTGAGGGAAAGTTTAAAAAGCCTCCAGCCCACAGAAAGAAAACACCTCTTAGTATGATGATCTAAGGCCCAAAGGAAGGTCTCGGGCTACAGAAGTAGGAAAATGTTTCATTCTTGTTCATTGTTATTAGGGAGTAGCTTGCACACTACCCTTGAAAAAGCAGGATTGTCTTCAAGCTGTACCCAATTCCTCATACAATATATATCTGAATGGAAACTGCAGCCAGATCCTGAACATAAGTTAATCACTTCAGTCAAAACAGCAAATGCTCTTGCCTGCCATCCTGCATCTGTAGGTAAAATGAGTGGAATTACCATTGCTGACTTTTGGGGCATCTTCAGGAAAATGTGAGAAAGAGGACTTTGTCCAACAAGATCTCCTGACCCTGGAATACTTTTTCCTCAACATGCCTCAAAGTATATCTTTGTCTCCTTTTTCCACTCTGCTTCTCTTGGTTGAAATGAGAAGTTGCTTGATTTATTGTAAGGAGGAAGAGGGGGTGACACCATGGCTTGTTTTTAAAGTTGTGTAGCACATCCTTCTAAAGGATCTCCCCATTCTTCTGCTTAAAACTTCAGCCATTTTACCAAAAAAGTTTCCAGCAGAATTTCCTTACAAATGCAATATAAAGTTAGCAACTTTCTGAAAATGAAGTGCTGAAAAACATGCTGTTCTGCTCTTTTTAGGAAACACTTAGACTTCTTGAACAGCTTGTGCTTCGGAGCAGTGGTTTGATAACTGGCAGGGACGAAGTCTTCTTTGTCAAAATGCTCCTTGACAGGCCCCATTTTTGAGCAGTTTATGAATCTTAAAGGAGAAGAAGACTGGGATGTGTCCTTTGAAGATTTTATTAGGGATTTTTATGTTACAGTTGAAGTGCTCTGCCTATGCTTGGGCTAGATAGCAGCCATAATGTCTGTATGAAAAGTTACAAGTGAGTAACTAGTGGGAGGCAAGTGAGTCTCAGGTGTACCTTACCTATTTGGGCTGCACCAAGCCTGGCTTGCCTGGGTTTCAGAGCTAAGAGACCAGTTAGCTAGAGCAGAAAATAAAATCAATGAAAGTGCAAAAGAGGGACAACTAGACCTCAGTAAATGGGTAGAAGGAGAGATGAGAAGATGTGTTAGTTGCCTAGGGATTTTGCCAGTATGGGCCTGGAATGAAAAATAGACATACCTAATAAGGAGTTGGAGAATGATGCTGGGACTGACTTGATGAAAAGCTTAAAGTAATTGGAGGGGTAAGACGAATAGTTGGGAATGTTGACCGAGAAAGGGGAATCCTATATCCAAAGAAAGAGTTACAAGTGAAACTGGAATTGTGATCACAATAAGATTGTGCAGATTAATGAGGAACTACCTTTTCTCTAAGAGGAACACAGGGGACTGGTAACACTGGAACTAGCTGGAAAGGTGAACCAGAGAAGGACAAGGGCCTAGTGTAAAGGAAGCGGTTCTATGAACGTGTTAAAAAGCACTGGAGAGGGATATATGAGAGGGGGGATTGTAGGACTGGGGTACGTGTTAAAAGAGAAAGAGAAGAGGGAGATCACACAGTGGCTTGGGAGGACATACCAGAATCTGGTCAGGTAAAAGAGATGAGTTTGGAAATGGAGAAGGGAAAAAACAGATAATGGGATGTGGAAAGATTGGGGGTTGGAAAGTGAGGACAAAGAAGGTTGTTAGTCCTAGCAAGGAGACTGGGATCTCTTTGAGAATTATAAGCAATGTAAACTGGGAAGGTCATACTCATCTGTCCTCTGCTGTTCCCAAATACCTCTAAATTTTCCTGGTAAGAGTATTTGTCATTCATTTTCAACTGTTTGTCCACATCAGTGAGGGTAATATATTATTGCTGTCAGTTACTCCACAAGCTGCAAGAGTCTATGTGGTGTAACTTCACACTTCAACCTCTTACTGAGTAAGTGTGAGGATAGCCACACAGTGCTACCGTTCTCGTGTTTTCTGCTTTATTGGGGGATAAGTAAAGGAAAATGCATGTAAAAACAGTAAACTCTTGAATTATTAAGAAATAGGGGAATTGAGGTTATTCAGGCAATACTAATTTGCCCCTTACATGTTGTAATAGGCTTGCACCCATGATGCCACATTGTTCCCCTGGGATTTAAGCCTCACCAGCTGTGCAGGGCAGATGATGGTGGGTGGACAAGCTGGGAATGTTCTCAACAGCAGGACTGTGTTGTCCCATGGAAGAGGTGAAAGAGGTTGGTGGTGAATGGCAGTGACAATAGGGAGCGGACCAGCCTTCTGGTTAGTTAGTGGGCCCCTGAAATTGGGTTCTGTCTCTTCTTCTGTCACAGATTTCTCCATCATGTTAAGCCCCTTAAATCAGACTTTTTAAAGTTGACTGCTAATTGTGTGTTTCATATTTTTCTGGAAGCCCAACCTCAGCCCTAGGGCCTGTTTTGCAGAAGAGCATAGCTGTGACTGAAATCAGTGAGGCTCATGCTTTGAGGATACAAAGCACTGCGTAATGTTAAAGACTCTGAAAAATCACGGCCTAGACATCTTAAGGCAAGCTTTCCTAAATTAGCGGGTACTTTTGGCTTTAATTTTTCTTTGCCTAAGCTCCCCATGTATAAAACAGAATAACAGTTCCCTCAACTCACAGGGATTTGGTGAAGATTAGTCAAGTGTCTGTGAAGTCCTCACTTATTTTAGTGATGAGTGCTATAGAAAAGCCTGTAAGGATATTAATAATTTTGTCTTCAGAGCACTGTTTGAATAGTTAGCAGGAAACAAGCTGTAAGGCCGTACCCTGAACTATGATAAGACAAAATATTGAATAGTTTCTCTATTAATTCAACACCATCCATCCTGTGCTGTGAAGCAGAAATGCACTTAAAAAAATGTTAAAAAAATTAGACTGTATGATAATCTATAGGCAAAGGACACCAAATTAAGTTTGCATCAGCAACCATAATTCTTTCATTGCTTAATGTTGGAGGCTTGATTGTATGGCCCGAAGAGTGGGTTTTTTAACAAAGTGCAATTTGTGTGAGTGTGAAGCAGTATTTTAATGGGAATGTGACTTCTAGATATTTTAAAGAATTGTTTTATTTAATGCACAATTCAATTTTTACATATTTCTTGCTTCTTTAAGATGTGGGGAGTTTCTAGCATTGGCAGTTAGTATCCTGTTTTCCCTATGCTAAAGGTCCTACCTTAGAGCATTTATTCATGGCCAGTAGTATTTACTTACATTGTTGAAAGCACGGGGGATGCTGGAATGAGGAAAGATGGAATGGAGGAAGGAGGGAGAATTGTGCCCTCTGTTTTTCCTGCAATTATAAGGAGCTATCTTACAACTCATATTAACTTTTCCAAAGTGGGAGGAGGGAGGGAAAAGCAGAGGGTGAATTCAGGCACAACAAGGTTAATGTACTTGTACAAAATTATACATGAATCTGTGAGAGAGCCAAGAATAGTAGCACCCACAGATCCTGCCGAGGAGGTTGATCTTATGAAGTGATGCCCTTCTCGCAAGGTGCCGATCCTCTGGAAGTTGTTAAGTTTAGAGGGCACTTAGCCCCCAGCGGGATCAGTCTCTCGTTTCCTCCTGTATCTATCCACGTTTTGATCTTCCTTGATTTTACACTTGTAAAGTTGTCCTTGCACCATTGTGGGAGCCAACCTCTCAATTTCCTGAAGAGTCTGCCCAACCCCATGAGACTTTTTTAACACTCACCAGTTCCAGACAGCAAACATCCTGGGGGGATCTTTTCTAGGAGGTGAACAGAAGCCCCAGTGCCACAGTTGCTCTGGGATGACACCGTATGGACCCGGGAAGGGAACAGCTCACTGCTGCCAGGGCAGCACTTCGCAGTGGCTCAGCATGTGCCTTTTCTTAGCTGCAAAATACTGTCACTATTTTTTGTTATGCAAGAAACACTTGGAAGTTGTAAGTGTGGTATTAGTATCTTCATGGGTGCTGCTGTCTTTGTCGGAAATTTCAGTAGTTACCATTAAAAAGATTCATAAAAATGCAAAGGGAGGTGTTAGCCTGCCCTTCTTTCCTTTTCCATCTCAAAGTACTGATTTTTCTGTAGATGAACATGTTTTGCTAAGAAAAATTCTCTGTAAAGACCAGGGAAGTTAAAGGACATGGAATAAATCATCTATTTACTTCTTTACATGGGCACGGGAAGCTAAATTTGCAACCTCTCTGTTCAGAAATATTTTTTTAATATCCGGATCAGGAGGTTTTGATCTAGTCTGTATTTGGAAAATCCTGATATAAGCAAGGCTGTAGTCTGTTGCTGAAGTGCTTAGCCACAAATTGTTCCAGCTGTTCCGTGATGATAGCAGTCTTCTGATGGATCACACAATATGAAGATCACGGCTAATTTTATCTTCATGTGGTTTGTCGCTGTTCGACTGTGTAAGGCAGATGACGGGGGTGAGGCTGCATGGGGAAGGGTGTTGGACATACTGTACTTCCACCTGTCCGAGGCAGCATTTTAGATCGGTGGAGTTGCTATTAGTAAAGCTTGTGGTACAGCACATTCTGGAAGGCGTTTTTAAAAAAAGATCTCAAAATATATGGCCAAACGGGAACAGTTAGTGTGCAACAGACTCTTGCCTTTGCTGCAGCGGTAGATTTTAACCAGCCATGGTCAAGGCCAGCTGCTTTGTCATTCTCAGTCTTTCTTCCTTTCAACCGCAAAACAACTCTCTGCAGTTTCGATGTGCCCTCTGTGATTCTCCTCAAGTCCTTCTGTACTGAAACACATCAGTATTCCACCTTACTGTTTTTTTGTTTTTCCTGAGCAGCATCCTGCACCATCCAGTTCCATGGATTAATTCAGTGTTGCACAGACACTTTTTTGCTCTCTCTTTCTGTGTCAGATAACGCCAGAAATCCTGATCCCTATGTCTGCACAGCCATATGGTCTCTCTTGTATGACCTGTCTCTGCCAGAAACATCAGAAAATGGCGGGGGCACCGAGTCCTTTGCATTACTGGGTCTGGGAGCAGGAGGAGGTGAAGCGGCAAGCCCGCTGACCTCCGTTCCGCCCCTTTCCATGTGGGAAGCAGCCTTGGAGCTCTGTCTCCATTAGGAGCAGGCTGCTGATGCAGCTATACCCACACACTGCAACAGCAAAGCGCTCCTGGGTGGACTGCTGGAAATAGCTTGTCCTGGCAAAACTGCGCTTTTTGACAAGATAGCTTATTACAGCAGCCCCTGCCCTTCCCCTGCAGAAGCAGCAACACCAGCAAAAGCACAGCTCTGGCAGCGGGGCTGCTTCGCTCCGCTGCCCTGCCCTGTGCAGCCGCGCTGCTCGGGGATCGTTCTCCTCGTAGACCTCGTGTGCCTCAGGGAGGGAACCTTGTTCCCGCTTCGTCCTCGGCGCCGTGGGACCTTCGCTGACAGCAGAGGCATGGTCAGAGCACAGTTTGAGCCACCCAACTTTTTTGCAGATTCACTTGTTTCCTTTCCTATACATTGCTGCTTAATTTCTTGATTTTTTTTTTTCCCTTCTTTCTTTTCCAGCATATGGTGTTCTTTCCCTTTCTTCTTTCCAAAGGAATGGCAGAATCGCCCTCTTACTGCAACAGGGCTAACCCAGCGGAGCTTACCACAGAGGTGTCAGTGTGGCAGCAGATGAGGGCTTGGCCCTGGTCCTTGCTTGGATGCTCTCCTCCCTCTTTCCAGCAGTCCTCATGCCTTTACCTGAGCAGTTTTGATGCACTTGCTTAGTTCATCTGCTATTTTAATTTGACTCTTTTTTTCTTTGGTTGGTATTTTACCTGAATGACGGCGGTGTTAAGATCTCTCTAGCAAACAATTGCATTTTGAAAATCAGGTTGCATGCTGGAATACGTGACTTCAGGATATTCTGTGAGTGTCGGGTTTGCTTTACAAGACCCAATGGGAGTAGCCCTGAGGAGGTTTGCACTCTACACAGGAGCATAAGAAATGCTGTACCATGTCATATTTGTGGGCTGCCTAGCCCAGTAGTCTGCCTCCGACAGTGGCAAAGGGAGATACTGCAAGGATGTGGATAGGAGCCTGGCTGACCATTACCCTCATTTCTGCCCGCCCCGGCTCTTGGGCATCCTTGGGACGAGGAGCGTTAGACAGGAGCCAGGAGCGTGCCTGGGAAGAACAGAGGCTGTGGGATTCGTTGGCAGATAAACGGAGGGCAGTATGTGTACTCGTGGGAACAAGTTTTCTAACTGCTGTCTAAAATGTAAAATTTTCTGACCTGCCTTGTCTCTTCTGGGGTGTGAGAGGAGAGGAATTACTTCAGATCAGTGGGTGTGTAAACAGCTGTATGATACATTGCTGCGACAGCACATGGAGGAATAGACCAACCACAAGGACTTGTTAAAACAGTATTTACAGGTTTTTTTTCCTTCCTCCCAGAATAACGCCTCATTTCTCTGCAGTAGCAGGAAAGGATTTTTTTATGTCGTTCTTTTTCCATGGATGGCAGGTCAGACTTTTCCCTTGATATGTTTGCTTGTCACAGAACCGGTATCCTGCTTTCTCTCTTTTTCCACATTCTGAGATTTGAAGATAATATTTGCCAGTCCGGTGGGATAAAAGTAGCATACCTTTATCACCATCATCATCACCAATTACAGGAATCACTAAGGCATCTGTCACCATGGTAGAGAGGTACTACAATATGTCTGTAAAGCATCTGGTTCCTTGAAGAGAAGGAACTAGTTCTAATTCCCTCTGCTTCAGTTATACATCTTTTGCTTATGGGTACTTGAATTCGTGTAGTTTAATTCAGGATTACACTCCTGGGGCCATTCCACTGTTCAGCACTTAGTAATGTAGAAGATCCACTGCCAGCTTTGAATTGCAGTCTGATAGTTTTAGTATTTGTACTCAACCTCATCTTCTCGCTGAGAGTAAATTCCAGAGGGGGAAAACATTGGAAATGCAAGGTCTCCGGCCCAATGACTTCAGCTGTGGTTTCCATTGGGTTTTTATATCCGCGTCGTATGTAGCTGCTCCTCCTCAGGTGCAGAGAAATAGGTGGAGTTGTGCAGAGTTTCAGCTGGGTTTCTGGAGTTTGTCATGTATGCGTTGTTGTCCCCATCTTTCAGATGCACACATGGTGCATGCTGCTTGCCTCACTGGATGTCATAAATACTGGAAGTTATAATAAAATTAGGAGCACAGATGTTGCTCTTACAACCAGTGCACCCTGTATACAATAATAATAATGAAATATATCCATTGCTGTCCTCCGTGGTACTAAATTTTCTCCAGTGAGGCATCCTGCTTTAATAATAAACCCACATTTTCTTAAACAAGGGAGTATCAGATTTACATTGGTAGTAAGTCACTATTTTCAAACAGCATTGCGAGAGATATCCAAGATAACTCTTAAGACTCTCTAGGAGAGCTGACTGTGCATGGAAACTGCAGCCAGGTGGAGTGGTCTACCACGTCCACCATTAGTCTTCATTTCTTTCCTTCATCAAAGCAATTAATCAAAGAGGACTGTCGGCCTCAAGGCTCGCTTGCTGCTGCCAAAGAGATGCTGCCTTTGTTGGAAGTCTAGTCAAGGTTTAAAACAATCTATTGAAAACTGATGAAATTTTTATTTTCCAGCCGTAGTTGTAGCCAAAGGTTCTGGCCAGGGACCTTTCCTCTACTAACCTGTAATGGAAAGCAGATTTCTCTGAAGAGGTTTGATGCTGTGTGTGAGTGAAGATAGGTGTGGCTTACAGGATCGTCATCGGTGGGCATAACTCTGCATACATTTTGTTTTTATGTTTTTCATTCAAGGAATAGGGAAATAATATGAATGTGGTGCTGTAAAGCTCTACATACGTGTCTGCTGGCTTTACCCTGACTTACCTCTCCTGCTACATGAGAGTTGTCCTTTTGACTCCTTTGAGCGAGTTTGCAGAGTTGAGCCTCTGCTGCACTGCAATCTTAATTATCCAGAAGGAGAAAAGTGCTTGTGGTGACCAGGGCATGGCTGCAGTAAATGTTATCCTTCCAGGTGGAAAGGGGTCAGACCACGGTGAAGGAGGAAGAAAAAGATAGGAAAAAGATGACTAAAAACTGTAGGGGAAAAACAGAATGAAAAATGTCGGAGCAGAAACTTCACCACTAATAATTCTCACCAATTTGACTTTTCCCTAGTAGCATACCATTCATTTACACTGTCTGCATTAAATTTATCATCTCCAGGCTAGCTGGAAAACGGAGGTCAAATTTCATTTTGGCCTGCAACGTGATAAAAATGACCTGCAAAAGGTAGATGACAGGCTGTTATTTTATGCACTGGAAAATAGCAAAGATCAGATCCTATCTCCCGTGTGTCCCCTTTTCCCTGTGTGCCTGATGCTAGCTCCTATCCGTAATGTATCGCTGACGGGTGCCCTGATTTGGTGGATGGCTGGTCAAGGTTTAAAACAAGAACGATCTGTTTGGAACTGGCGATCTCAATCAGCGTGGGTTGACGAGGCACCTTTTGCCATCCGAAATCTCCACTGGGTGACTAACAAGTCATAAAAATACCAAGTGCGTTTATGTGACAGTCAAACAAACTACTTGTTATAGTTCATTTCATCTCCAAAGCTGTCTATTAATAGTAATTAATGATTCCTCAGCAGTTATAGTCACCACGTCTCAACAACTTTACGGAGGTAGGAGAAATCCTGTTAAAAAGACGGTGTGCCAACGGAGCTTGTGGATAGCAGGAGGACGTCAAAGTTAAACTCTGTACGGGAGGAGAAAAAAAAACCTAACCCAAACAAGCGTTTCTGTAGCACTTGGAGTATTTTGGGATCTACACCAAATAGAGACTGTAAAGGATTAGTCTGGGATTAAGAATCTTTTAAACTTCTGAAGCGCTTAACCTTCACTGTGTCTGCTTCTTACGCTGTTTGCAATATTGCTCTGCCACTTTTGCAGGGGAACTGGCAGCAGAGCGGTAGTGCTGCAATGCAGCCTTCCCCACCTTGGGTCTTTTATGATTCAGTACTACTTTTGGTTTGCTTTGTAAAGATCATTGCAAGGGCTTATCTTGTGTAATTGTTTTACTGCCATCTGCATTACAGTATAATTACCTTTCAAAAATGGTAGATCTCTTTTGCTAATGTTTAAAGGCAAATAATAGGCAACTAAATTGCAAGGTCTTGGGATGTAGCAGCGCATAGGCGGTAATAAAATGTATGCTATATTTACAGCATATACTTCTGTCTCTCGCATTTGTTCTGCTTTGCCTTTTTTTTCCTTGTCCTGTTCCCCCCCCGCCCCCGTTATGGTAGATGGTGATTATGATTTTCTCTTCCTCGTATTTTTTCCCCTTGCCTGTCCTCTTTTTACATAGAGTTAATCATAACTCGTGAGGGGTTTTTTTTAGAATTTGTTCTGATCTTTATCTGATAGCTGTCCTACAGTTCGGGAAGGATGGATATTCTGGTATTTTCCTTAACTGTAATGACAAACAGAAATATGGCAAATAAATCTTAACACAGTTTGAACGAAATAAAAGAAGTCTTCTGCTTTTTAAAAAAGGAGATGTAGCTATTCCTTATAAATAATCACTGCTAGCTTTTTAAAGTTTTAAAATGTATACATACAACTGTAAATCTATTCATCTGTCTGTTTTCTGTTTGTAGCCTATAAATGCCCTTAGGTTCATATGATTAGCTGCTTGTCCGATAATATCTTTGAGTTTTCTGTTCCCTGCAATTATGTACCGGGAATTACAGGAGTTGCCTTTAGTGACATGTGAATGCCTGTTCTCTGCCTACTGCTACAAAACCTGTGTTACCTGAAAGGTTAAAATATGGAGGTGAGGACATTAAAAATGCATCCAGAAAATGTAGATGACAGGAAAAAAAGAAAATACAGCGACAGAGGGGAAATACCATAGATAAAATGATAAGGCAGAGAAATAAAGCATGACAAGACCATGATAGTTTGCATAAGTAATGAGAATTGAATTCGTGGTTTTTAAATTGCTGTTTAAATTCCTATTTGCATGTTTATCGGAAATCTCCTTTGCTTAAGTAAAACTGGCCTATATACATGTTTTAAATCCATGTATAGCTCTGATGTTGATAAATGGAGGGATCCCATCCAGTTAGACGTGTGTGTGTATGATACTGTTTTAATCGTGGCAGTGTGCATAGGTCAAAGACGGCTGTTTAAGATGGGCTCTGTGAAGGGCTCGTCTCTTGTTTTCCCTGAAGTCAACAGGGAAACACGTGATCTTAGCTAAAAGCAGGTCTGAGTCCTCAGTAGCTTGTCAACATCCCCAGGAATAAGCCCACATGGCTCTGGGCCTTCTAGAGCTTTGTAGTCCTCTGATGCTTACAAGCTGGTAGGGGAAGTCCCTTCTGCAGTACTCTGAGCTATTTTTTGTCAGGGTTTGGTGGTCTCAGCTCCCACGTCAAAGGTGATTAAAGGGGCTCGGTCCTGGTTTTGTGTCTTTCATACTGCTGATCCTTCCTGGTTACCTGTGATTAATTGCACTGGCCACTGGGTGCCCCTGATTCCTCAGATAAATTCAAGTGCAAGACCATAATTTTGGTACTTAAAAAACTGCACTTTTAATTGGACTGTTTCGCCTCTGCAATTGATACGTGCGTGAATTTGGCTGCCTTTCTGTGTGTGTTCCTGTATGCTGGTGGCTGCGAGGAAGCCTGTGTGCTTGGGTGATTACACCTTCCTCAGCTGTCCCAGCCATCTCCCAGCCTGCTCTCCTGACACCCGCTCACTGGTGAATGAACCACGGTGGCTTCCCTAGGAGGTGACCCAGACGTGGTGAAGTTGATCATTGCCCCAAAAGACACTGAACACCTCAGAGGTTTCCTTATCAACTGATGGCAGCAGCACTTTCAGGAGATAAAGAAATTCTCTGATGAACAAGCCACAGCAAACATGCTTCTGAACAGGCTCTCCAGCATGTAGGAACCCTGTGTAGGCAAGGGCAGCCCTTTCCTCCTCTTCTGGAGCCATACTGGGAAATGGCTCCTGCTGGACTGTGCTGTCCTTTGAAGGCTACGGTAGCTTTTGGGGAATGGAGCCACTGCAGATCCGAGTCATGTGCCTGCTCCTTATATGCATTCTTATGACATCTCTGAAACAGATGCAAATTGAATTTCAAACAAAAGATATCACCACGGCTGCTACGGTGGTGAATGACCTAGTCTTTGAAAACTGACACTGCCGTACGCATTTGCAGGTGTACACCCTGCACTGATAGGCTTTGGGCACGATGTAGAATTCTCAGCAGGAAAACAACCATTATGTTAAAACATAAAAATCTTCTTTTTCGCTTTCTCAAAGTGCATATATACTTTTTTTTTTTTTTTTTTTTTTTTGGTCAACATACATTTTTGGTTATAGAATCAAATGAAACATACTTGCCTTTTTCACATACGCAACATCTTTAATTAATCTATATATTTCTCCTGAATTTCTGTTTTCTAGTGTACTGGTACTGTGGAAAACTCGTATGTCTAATTTACATGTCCAAATTAGTTTCAACTTAGTTATATTGAATGATAATAGATTTCTTTTTCATATAATTAATGTTGTCTGCAAACGTAACGTGGATTAAATTTATCATTGTAAAGATCTTAAGATTTTAATATTTTTGCAGAGGCATAAATACAGTGTAGCTATAATTATTTCATTATGTATGTATAAAAATAGGATACGGGGAAAAGTGCGTGCTTTCCTTCACTGATTACTCTTAATGTCTCCCAAATTTCCTGATTTACAATATTCTCCAAGGATGTAGATTTTTCTAATTGAAGTACAGTAATTTGCATATTTTTAGACCTTGTGACACAGTTAATTGATATGTCATTACTTATACGGCACTGAATATATTTTACACGTTCACTGCAGAGCAGGCTTAACTTGAGATGCAGAGGCACTTTTTGCAAAGAACTCGAAACTATTGCATTCGGTTTAATCATTTCCTTTCCTTCCTCACCCTTTCTTTATAAAGGCTAAGCAAAAATGGATGATGTAGTAATTGGTGTAGTTCCTGTTCAAATGTACTCGTTAAAATAATGTTACTGTGTAAATGACAGGACGAGAAAAGTAAGAGCAAGTAAACAAAGAAGGGAAGAATAATGGGAGAGACAAGGACAAAGAAGATAAGGTTAAGGCTGGGGGGGAGCTAAATGTCAATAGTATCAGTGCTGGGTGTTTGAAAACCAAATTGTTCTGTTTTCTTTTACGCTATTCAGTATAAACTTGTTAAATGTTCACTGTGTCTAGGAATATTTTAAATGGGTCTTTTAAATTTAGGAGCACTATATTTATCATGGATGCTAGCTATGTGCCTAATAGTGCTCCAGTATTCAATAAGGAGCAGAGTTTCTCTAGTGGCAACGTGTTTATTTCTTCTGGTGCATATCCCTGCAGAACAGAACAGTTTTCATCTTTATTTGCTAACCAGGAAGGTGGCTCAGTCATGTAAAAAGGACTGAAGGGATTATAAGTTTATTTTTCCAGGGTTCTAGTTACAGGTATGGCTCATTAGCAATGACATCCTCACCTCTGGTGGATTTATTATTAATATTTCCCATTACTTACACAGCAGTAAGGGTGATCGGGGGGCCTCACTGCAGGGTGAGAAGATAGGATTCTGCTCCTTGCTGCGTGAAGAAGAAGGGCTGTATTACAGCAGGCGAAGGTGAATATAGAGATGGAGACGTGGGAAGAATTGAGTTGTAATGGGTCAGGTCACAGGTATGAGTCAGGAGAGATGCTGATTTTTCTCTAGATTATGTCTCGAGAGCGAGGCCATATGTACCATGTCTTCAGACAGCCTCTGAAGGTGCAGCAAGGAGCAGGACGGTGCAAGTTCTTGTGCCGGATGTGGTTTGTTCCTGTGCACTCGCCTGTCCCTCAGGCCAATCGCGTTTCTTCCTGGCCCCGCAATGTAGGTGATGCCCAAAATGTATGACCTGTGCCTATGTTTATACCGCCTGGATTTTGCCCTATGTGCCTCACACTGCGAGTTGCTTATGAGCTTTGTTCTTTAAGGAATGTCTTACCTGCTCTTTCTCTCTTTTCCGTTTTGGGAGGATAAGACTGGATGTGAGAGCAGAAGATGTCATGGGAATGAGAGTTACTAAGGGAAGCTATTGCATTTTCTTAAAAGGTGTGATATCTTGGCAGGAGTTTCTTCTAAGGCAGCAATAAAAAATAAATATAAACCCACTGAGCACATCTTTTAAAACGCTTGTACACTAGAGGCTTCTCGCTTCAAGATACTTCCCTTTTGAATCAAGCTCTGGAGACAAATATGAATCCTGGCTACAAAAAGTAGAATTCACTCTCATATCAACTCGCCTTTTTTTTTTTTTTCCCCCAGCAGAAGGTGTGAGGAAAGGGGAAAAATGCCAAAAGTGAGTCCTGTCTCTCCCCCTAAATTTGGGGTTCCTACTCTCATCTCGGATCAGAAGACACAAGCAGCTGCAGGGGATGAAAATGACGGTAGAGCAGTAGCTTGGAAACATATATGGGGGGCTCTGCCCAATTTAGCATTTCATTTGGATCTGTTTCTTCTGCAGCCCTAAGCATGCCTGAAATCTCTCTCTACCCATGTAGATAGTGAACTGTTCTCCTGTCCTAAGGGCACATTTTACTGCTCCATAAGAAAAACGCATTTAGGAAACTGTGGAAATTGAAGTTGTTGAAATTGAGGGAATTTTCATTTGACATATTGTGTGGTTTTGTTTTGTTTTTTAATTGAAACAAGCTATGGTGAACTTCTCCAGGTAACAGACATTAAATAGTAAAAAAGCCTTTATTCTTGCAGAATCAAAGCATGGCAAGAGGGTTTAGATTTTTTAGGAGAGCATTAACTTCATATGCCTTTAAACATCTATGAGACAGCTGTTTATGATAAACTAACAGTTTAGGCACTATGTCATTGGGGAGGGAGAGAGAGGGGCATATCCGGGACGTATCTGCCACCCGTCTTTGATGCCAGACTGAGGATGTGACAAATGATAAATGTGAGAAAATCGGCAAAAGAATTCAGGAGGTTTTGCTGTGCTACAAGAATAGCTTTCTCTGAAGATGCAGTTTCAGGATGGTCTGAACATAGAATAACCAGAAGAGATTTCTTTATTTTGTTAAAAATAAATTTAACACCGAGAATAAAATAAAAATATGCAGTTATTTTCATTTTCTGTTTCTGCCCCTTTTAAAATGGTCCCATTTTCTGCTTGAATTTTTTAGTAGCAGTCCAGAAAATAAGTGTAGCATTTATCAATATTAAAATAAAATCTGTTCTGTATGATTGGTAATAATTTATAAAGATATTCCTTGATGATTGTGTTAAATGAAGTGATTGATTTGCACTGGAGAGTATCTTTCCTTACAGGATACTTTCAGCTATCCTTAGAAAATGTGTTTAAAATGAAAATATGCAGCACTTAAAGAAATATTTTATTGGTTCAAAAATGTTCTAAGCATCAGGAAGTTTATACTGTAAACCACTAATTCTGAAAAAGACACGTGAAGTCTTTGGATGTTTTTATATTGCCGTGTTTCTTACTTTGCTGGCCGTGCAACCCTCAGGTTTTACTGCCCTTGAAAAAGAACTGCACTTACGCATCGATTGTGTACATACAGAGTGCTGTAATTTCATAGACGAGTACATAAGGTGCTGCTGTGTTACAGCCAAGCAATGTGTGTGCGAGTGGTGCTGATCTCCTGTTCTTTGGGAAGATTTCTGAAGGTTACTGTGTTGATATTAACAACATATAGGCTTTTGCTTTGTTAATGGGAAGGGAAACCTGTTAACACTTGAGTTTCCAAGGAAAGAACTTACATTTCGCTTTTTCACATTTTGTTGCAAATGTTCACAGATCTCTTCTTAACTTTATTGATGTTGCTTTTTCAAGAGCACTGCTGTAGGTTCCTCTGTCTCCAAGATAACTTTGTCTCCCTCTGAGACCAGAGTGCCTCATAACCTGCCCAGGGAGAGATCCTTTGCTGCATCACTGAGATGCTGCTGCTCCTGGGTTAGTCCCCTGTAGCTTCACATCTTTGTAGATCCATCAGGAAGGGATGTGGAGATTAAATTCTCCAAGTGAAACTTCAAAAGAATTTTGAGAGAGCAGAGCAAAATTACCTGAGCTTCAAATTTGCCAAGACAAAGGTTTTTCTATTCAAAATTCTAACATGGATAAATCCTGGCCTTTTAGAGGTCAGTGCTAATTGTCCCCTGGATTTTGCACCATGAATCACCTTCAGCCTCATTTAAGTCATGACAGGACTTGCAGTCCTTGACTGTGCAAAGCTGCTGGTTGGTGTCTTCAGAGTGAGTTACGTATAAATTTGAGGTATGTGCATGTAATAGACCTCCAAATAAAGATGAGGATCAGCATGTGCATAGCTGAAAGAAGGATGGGAAAACATGAACTGGAAAATAATGCTAGCTGGAAATCAGAGGCGGCAGCTTTTCAGTCTGGCTGGCAAAAGCACAAAGAAATCCAGTGACTGGAATTTGAAGTTTGACAAAATCAGCCCTGAAATAACACACATTTATTGTGAGTGATGAGGGCAGTTAAATGCTATCAGGTGCAGGGTGGGACTTGCCATGGCTTGTGGTTTCTAAGATATGGTTGAATATCCTTTTGGAAGAGGCTACTTTGACTTATAGGAGAGTTTCTGTGGTCCCTTGGAGTCATGGTGAGGTATGGATGTATGTTTTCCTTCACCTCTGTGCTCAGGGCACCTTTTAGCCTTTTTCCTTTGGGGTGCTGCAGGCAGAACTGGATTGCGTTCACTGCCTTTAGCACATCCATCACCTCTATAAGTCCCCCCTCAAGAAAGTGATTATAATAAAGTCTTGTGCATCAAGACTCCACCAAGTCACCCGCAGGGAGCAGGATTTATTTATTTTTTTCCCTTGCATAATTAATGGATTTATTCTTTGTTTTGTAACAGCTTACCTCTAAAGCCTGATGTATTCCACACTTTGCAGTGGGGCTCTGAAACAGGGAGATACCAGTGCTCACTCCTGAGCCAAGTTATTTGTGTTTGACTAACATGGACGTAGTCTGGTTTATCATCGTGTGAGGATGAGAAGAAGTCTGTCAGGTCAGACAGATGTGAGTGTGTGGTCAACTTCCTGGGTTGTTTTTCTACTGGCAGGATCTTACCTGATTTCCTCCTGTTTGCAGAGTCTTTGGTATTTGAGGGAGCCTTAGTTTCTGTTTATTGAGTATTTAACTCTGGTCATCTGAGAGCTGAAGTGTTGTAATTTAACTGAAATTTTGGATTGAATGTAGAGAAACTGTGTGAAATGTGACAGCCTGTGGAGTAATGGAGATCACGTGTCATAATCTCATCGTCTGCTCTGTCTAGAAACTGTGAAAACTATCTCCCTTCACTTTTAGTGTACAGATATTTTGATGAACAGATTTCAGTCTAATCTCTTACAGAGAAGTAGAATGAAAGTTAAATCTTTGTACTCTTCAAGCATTAAGTATGTGCATTGTTAGCTGGTCTATAAGCATAAATTTCTTGATGTACTTGCAGAGAGGCCATGTCTCCAAAAAGCTTCATCTTGTGGATCATACAATCACACATGCATAGGAGCACGTCACCATGGTGGCATGATCCTTGCTAACAGAGGAGTAAGTGGAAAGACCAGGAGAGCTTCTCAAGTGAGTGCAGTAGACTACATTAGATGAAAATGGCAACAGCTGCTGGTACTGTGCTATATTTACAAATGTGAATGATCAGTGGAGAGACCCTTACTCCATGAAGGCAAGCACGGCCTTCTTTGAAGCCCTCCCACTAGGTTTTTAATGTTGTCTTTCATAGGTTAAAAAACCAAAAGTCAAACCTTGAAGATTGAGAGGAGAGTGTTTGCTACTGGGGTAGGTGCATCACTAGGTGCTTCTCCATCTTTTGCATTGCTAACAGATGTTCTGTCTGTTCTGCTGGATGAAACAATGAAGTCTTTGTTTATTCTCATACATATAAAAACTCTAATATAAATTAGGTATCCTGAAAGCCAATATTCCTGATGCTTATTTCCATAGTATTAGAATTGCAGAAAATCTGAAAGTAATATATGCCAATTAATATAAAATGTACAAACAGGCCTTTATTGAAAAACATATTTTTCTAATCTCTCGATTGTTTTTAGAAGCATTTATTTTTATTAACTAACAAACTTGCTTTGTTGGGCAGTTCATTAGCTGTAGAAAGATTTTATTATTTGCACCAAAAGTCTGTAATAAAATTCTAGCAGTATCATTTAGAGCTGATTTTTTCATAAAACATTATGCATTAGGTAAATAGTCTGAATGTAAATGTCTACTTTAGGCAGGGTTCATTAACAGGTACAAAAGATGCAATTTTGACTGAGAATGAAAAATAAAACAATGAACAATTTTGTGACATAAAGGTAACCTAATATTTCAAACTGGCTTGTACCAAACCCTTCAGATTGTTAAATTTTCTTTGTGGCTCCTATTATTTTTATCCTACAGTGGACCAATGTAACACAGAATATAGTTTACACTATTCAATATTATATAAGCATAAAATGCTGAACAGTAGATCTTAGCCATAAAACTAAAATGCTTGCTGATTTTAAGATCTGCTCTGTGAAATGGCAGCAGATCAGGGCTCTTTCTTCAGTGAGTATGTGTATGACCTGGGACTCATTTAGTTTACTATGTAGATTGGCTCACAAGTTTTCATGGTAAAGATCAGGTCCTGATGGGTACCAGGATGAGACCATTGATTCATTTACCCTTCGTGCTCAAATAATTGTTATTAATAGTAATTATATCTTACATTTATGTGCAGCTATATATTCACACGTTTCCTAAATAACGTAGCAAGCAAAAGAAAACATCCCGTCCTTAATACTGTCCAGGTAGATCCTTTGTCCATGACATACATGCACTAGATTTTTATGCCAGTGTTTTTTACAAGGAGGTGATTGGCCTTTACTTTAAACTCAGAGAAATCTTTGATTCAGTATGAAATGCCTCTGTATCATCTAATATCATGGCAAATGCTACCACAGGCTAGAGATGCCATTTCTATGAGATTTCCAGCACGTGACTGCCAGAGTTAAATAGCTGGGGTAAATAAATATAAACCGACCAAAGGGTTTTTCTTCCACTTTCTGTAGTTGGGTATCCCAGAAGGTAGAATAACTTTTTCTGTATTCTTAGTTCCCTTCTTTACGCAACTAAAGCTCAATCTTCTGTTTTGTATGTGGAGAACAGTTAGCCCTGAAATGGGTAAGTATTATTACCCCCCTTTTGCAGATGGGCAACCTGGGACACCTAAGATGACCTTTCTGAAAGCCATCAAGTGCTAGCACCACATGAATCCTAGGACTAGGAGAGATGAGAGAAGAATTGAGGCGTTCTGGCCCTTAAGCCTCTGCTCATTTGTGGTGCTTCTTTCTCCATGAACTATGTGTCTCTTTCTATAAAATACAAAATGGCCCAGTAGAGGACTGAAAACCTTGCCCATACTCCCACTCAAAACCCATTGAGTCCAGAGACTTCAAAAGCTTCTTGTAAAATTTGATTTCCACTGCAACATGAGCATCTGTTCAACTTGCCTGTTGGGAAAGAACTTACTCCAGAAATTCAGAAACTTTGATTACTTATTCTCTCAACTGAAGAGATGTCAAAGATAGAGAGGTGGACCAGATTTAGGATCTGCCCTTCATCCTGCAGTTTAAGCTTTCTCCTATATGCAGGTGCCTTTAAATCCTCATTCTCAGCATGTCACTGCTTCAGGTGAACTTGACCTGCAGGCTATAATACATAACCAGGGAAAACAAGGAGGAAAAGCACCTTTATAGCCTCCTGTACAAATCCAGCGACTTTTATCACTGAGTGTGCTAACCCTTTTGTTAGGGTTGTTGTGCATGGACCACCGTGGCTCCCAGGGAGATAGTCTGTTTTCTGGGTGAAAGAAAACATTTCTCCTCTCTTCTCATCATTACTTCACAGAGCAAAACAGAACCGTGGGATGTGCTCCAGCCAGTTGGATAAAGAGTGTGTTTCCTAATCTCGTTGCAACTCAGTGGTGAAGCTTGTGAAATAATAATATATATACTGAAGGCTCTGTGGGGGACTGCAGGGAAGCAGTAGTTACTTCTCATAAAGTTTTTTTAATAGGTTGTGAGCTCCAGGATTCAAGGGAGAGAACATTAATGTCCTTTTCAGAACGTTGTGGAAAATAAATACCGTGCAGCACCAATCTCTTGGCAGTTTCGAAGAATGTCTAAAGAGGATCATTATGAGACCATTTATGATGGGAACATGACTCCATTGCAAGTCTTTGGAGTCTCTGCTGGGATGTTGTTCCTACTACTTGAGATTAGGAGAGGAAAGCAATTTCAATAGAAGAAGTCTCTGGAGACCGTGTGGCAATTACATTGCTGACAATATCAGTATGATTTTAGTGTGAGTCTCCGGAGACCCTAACTTCCCAGTGAAGTGAAATGCATCATGCCCATACAAATTATATTATTGTTTGAAATAAACCAGAATGAGTTAAAGCTAAACAAGTACCGGAATAATAGGATCATTCAAATTGGTAAGCCTTGTGGCAGCTTAGGCAAGAAACGCTGCCCACAGCCTTGCTATGGGCAACTGCTGCCATCCTTCACCCCCTGTGTGCCCTGGGCAATGTGTGGGTGACGATTTCTCTGGAAATCCCAAGAAGGGAGGTCGGCTTAGTTAGGTGTCTGTGCGGTTAATGGCCAGTTTAGAGAGGGAATTGTACAAATGGGTTATTTTACTGGGCTTCTGCTCTGCCAGTAGTGATTTGTGGGGTCTGGAAATTGCAGAAGGTGAAGCTGTTAGTGGCAGCAATCTGTCAAAAAGAGACTAAGCAAGAAGCTGGGGTTAAAAATGTAGTGACAAATGAGTGCCGGCTTGGCACTTGGCACTTGCCACATGGCCTTGTGGCAGCGGTGAAACGATGACTGGTTAAAACCATCTGGCTTGGGCAGAGATTGAAATCTGCCGAGCTCAGAGAAGCAGTTTCCAGGCTTTGCTCTTCTGAAAGTACACCAGGACTGCCCTTGCTCTGACTGGTGTTTTGCAAAGCTTGCTCCCTGGGAGGCTATGGCAGCACGCTGCCCATTCCTGAAGCAGTAGAGTACCAGCAAAAAAGAAGATACCTGTGCATCCATTGCCACTGGCTGGAAGCTCAGTAAGCCTCCCTGCTCTTCCTGCCCATCAGTCACCCAGGACCTTTTTTCCTCTTCCCTTGAACTGCTTTACATAGTCTGAAGGTAGTCTGAAGGAAGGCAGTCTGAAGCAGCCAGGGTAAAGTGCAGCGTTTGCATTTTATTGATCTTAGCTATTGATTCCAATGGGATGAAGTGTCTGTGAAAGAGAAGTGAGACTGGCAGGCAGACAGGAGCTCCGGCATCAGAGGCAGGCTGGCCTCGCCTGAGAAGAGCAAAATTGTATAAACAGATATCCCAGATATTTCCTAGGTCAAATCTAAGCAGAACCAAGGAAAAGGAGCCCTGTTCCTAGGGAGGGAGGAAATTTACTGGAGAAGTTTAGTTTGCATTTGCTCACCTCTGCAGATAAAACAGAGCAAGTTAAGTACGTGAGCGTTTTGTGGCAGATTGCCTTGTGCCAGCTACGTTTACGGTGCCGGTTCATGTAAGCTTGAAGGTGACAAAATGTAAACGTGCATCTCCCCACGCAGGGGGTGTTTCCTGTTGGTTGACTTAGATGTGGGAATGAGGACATATACGCTGTAGCCTGACCTGCCAGGTAAGAGGAAGATGTCTGAAGGGGTACTGAATATCCAAAATGTATACTGAGTGCATGGAGTCTGCGCCTTACTTGATATGCTTTATAGGAATCATTTTATTGGAAAGGCTAAGCACGTACTAGGGAAAATATGCACAATAAGAGTATTGATCTTATTAAGGGTTTCTCTGCAGCTATATGTATATATAAGCTCAAACAAAGCCATTCGTCTGATTGTGGCCAGTTTATTACTGGCTTGTTAAAAAGTGTTCCTTCTGTGCTCCGTTTCTTGTATGCAGTCTGGAGAGGAAGGTGGCACTCAATCATTTCTTGGGCCCTCTGGATCCTGGGAGTCAAAACTACCCTGATGTAAGTCACAGTTCTGAGGGACTTGCTCAAATCCCAGTGGCCAGCCCTATGCAGCATCTGCTGGGACCACCAGACTCGATGGCCATGTGACGGCCACCTTCCTCTCTGCACAGAGTCTGGGGACACAGCTCTTCCCAAGCCTCCGAGGAAGGGAAGGGCTGAGCTGGCACATCTCTGATGGGGAGCCCAAGTCCTGTGTTAGCAGCTGAAGAAAACCGTATAAAGGAAGTGATGTCTTGATTTATTTCTTTAAACTCTTGAATTCTACTTTTATTCCTCTTTCCTTGCTTACTAATTTATAGGTTTACTGGAAGAGAATATAATGTAAAATTTGTAAGCCATGTTTTTACTTCTGTTAATATCATAGAAGCAAAAAGCAAAAGAAAAAGTGAAATTATTTTATCTTGCTTCTGCCCTCTCTCCTTTCGATGAGTGGGTGTTGGAGGAGACAATAATGAGGCAGCACAGCAGAGTGGTGGATTGCTAGGCCAGGAAAGGTCTGTGTTGCTGCTCCCAGCTGCTGGGGTTGCTGCTGGGGTTTGCTTGGATATTGTCTGGTAGGACACAGCATGTGAGGGACAGCGGTGGTGGTCACCACTGGGCTGCCACGGCCACCAGCCTTGCTAATGGGCACTCTGACAGACACAGCAGGATTGGGGCTCTGCCTGCCTGCTTTGATTGTCCCAGGGCATGGCGAGGCATAGCATGGGACAGCTCTACCTCCTGCCTCTCTGCCCAGCTCTGTGTCCTCCTCTTTGCCACTGCTCAGGGGACACCCCATGGGTGTCCGCTTGTATCTGGTCTCTCTGTATCCTAGAAATGCCAGTTAGCTTGCAGTCTGGCCTTGCCTCCTGTCCTGAGTGGTGGTGCCACTGAGTGATGGCATCTCTTGTTTCCACTGAGAAGTGAGATGAGTTGTGTCTTCCATGTTGTACTGAAAGAAGCGTGCATAGTATGTTCCTGGGCTTTAACCAGCAGTATGTTTTCCACAGAGTCAGTGATCTGCTCCATTTCTAGCTATAAACTCAAGTGGTCCTGTTCTTTTAAGACCATATGTGACCCGGCAGCCAAGAGTGTGATGCTGCCTACATAGTAAGATGCTAGAGTTAAGGATACACAATTTGAAAACGTTGTGGCCTCTAGTCTTTTCTTTCTTGCTACCCTGCACTCACGTTGAGTGCCCTTAAATTATTGTGGCTTTCTGCTTAACCTATTGAAAGAAAACAACAGGCCCATCGTTAAGTTGAAATGAAAGATACAATTAAAAGCTCAGATCTCTGATGTGGCACTTCTAAAAATCCCTCTATAGATGGAAGGAGGTTTCTTTTCCATTGGGAACTTTGCATTATTTAGTAGATTTGCCTTGCAGGACAGATCATTTCAAAGCTTTACGATTATATATAAGATCAAACATTTCTGTGGCTTGAATAAAGCACAATAATCACCAGCTCCATGAAACTTTGTGGTTTCCTGGACAGGCTTTTTTCTTTCCTTACCTTCTTGTCCCTGAGCAGATTCTTTTTCCTAAACCCTCTTTATTTGACATGTTTTTTTTGTTTCTGGACTGCATCATCAATCTGGTTCCTCAGTGAAGCAGCTCAGCCAACTCGAAGAAAATGAGTGTTTCAGTCAGTTGTTCCACTGCCTCCTCTTGTGAGCACCCAGGCATCTACACTCCAAACTGTGACTCCAGAAATCAGAGGATCTCTTTCTTATATACAGATAAGAAAACCATTTAATTTCACCCCTTGTTGGTCATATTCTTTGGCTGCTCATTGAAGTCACTTCTTTAGAGCAAACTCTGTAAATATAGAACTTTTTTTCTTTTGTTGTTTATTTTTCTTTGGTTGGTTTTGTTGCTCGCCTCTGTCTCTCCAGCTGAGCACTTTTCTAGTACTTCTTCAGTATTCTTGAAAGGATACTGTACTCTTCAGTGCTCGTATTGGTCCCTGGGGTGAAGAGGTATGGCTCAAATGGGCATTAAAAAAAAAAAGTCATTTCTGGAGGAGCAAAGCATTATGCATTTTACATCTCCTTTAATACACAGAATGTTTTTGCATGTGCTGGACTGTGTGGTTTGAAAGAGAATATTCATATAAAAAAAATAAAAAAAAAGCTTTCATTTCTGCAGTGATTGTGACTTTCCAAAAGTGGTGGTTCTTTATAAAGTACTTCTCCCTGCAGTTTTTTTTCAGGGAAATTCTGAATCCTGGCTGCCAACTGCAGTTTGTGGTGGTGGGCTGCTGCCTGAGCTGGGGTGATCTTGGTGGCAGCCTCCCATCCGCAAGCCGTAAATGATGTATGAAATGCAGAATCCTCACTTGCCCCCGCGCATCGGGAGGAGGGGGACGGTGCTTTGCTGCCGCTGGTTCTCTGTTCTCTTAGCTGAAACTCCTCAGTGGAGGATCATTAAAAAATAAATACAACAATAAAGAAGAAGAAATGACAGCTGGAAGACATTACAAAACTGCAGAACAAACAAACGGGAGAGCCAGTTAAGGCCACCTACCACTGCTTGTGCCTGGCTACACGAATGATTGCCAGGCACGCTCCCTTCTTCTCTGACTTGACTGTTTTCCCGAGGAACTGTGCTTCGTATCAGTCATAGCACCTGGTTGAATCCATCTATTTTTCTTTTTTTTTTTTTTTTTTAATTAAGAAATAATGTCAGTGGGATGAAAATAAAACCTGACAGGATGAAAATCTCCTACTGTATTATAAGAACAATGTGAAGGTGAAACTGAGATGTTTATTTTTGAAAGCAAGAAATCATCTTCTAGTGGCAAGATCCTATTACTGGGAGCTTGTTGTTGTTATATTAATGAATGAGAAATACGTATGATGAAGTGAACAACGGGAGATCTGACCAGACAACCAGAAACTAAGCTCTTCACACAGGCAATGGCGCAACTGAAGCTAGTGGTTGACTGCTATTTTTGGACAGCCTGTCCCAGCTGGCTCAGAGAGGATTTTGTCCTGAGCTTACTGGCCTGAAGAATTGCCAGAAACCCCTGGCAAGTGGTGGGGTTGTCAGGTTCTTAATGCTCTTAACTCCCATTGACTGCAGTGGAGCTGATGGTGATTAGGAAGGCATCTCTAAGGCCTCTGGAGTTGAACCCAGAGATGTCTATCAGGCATGCAGGCTTCCTTGGTATTGCCTGTGGAGGAGTGGTTGCTTGACAGCGGAAACCAAAATCTGCCAGCCTCCTGAGAGGAAACAAGATTGTTTTTCATTATTTTTGCCTTCCAGACTATTTGCTGATAGCTATAGGGAAGAGTCTCGATCTTTGTTCTCTCCTGAGGGCACCTTTCCTTGGACAAATTGACCTGGGCTGGCTTTTTCCTTTAGAGGACAGTTGAAAAAAGCACCTTCCCTTCTCCATTATAGCTGAATGGTCGGAAGATTTGACCCTGGTGAGACGTTCGAGGGTTTGGATTGAGTTTTTTTCTCTTGTGGGGTTTCCCACCAGTATGCCCACCCTCAGGAGCGTGGCTGCAGCTCTGGGCTGCGGGTTGGCCTTGGGGGAGCAGGTGTGAAGCAATCAGCACATCTTCTACACCCTTCTCACCCCGAGTGAGCTGAAGCACTGCCCAAAACTTTGCCAGAGCTGGGCAGACAGCCAGCGGGGAGTAAAGACAGGGAGCAATTAGAGCAGCAAGATGGGGAACCGTGTGTTCTCGCTCTCAGGAATATGTCTGTATTTCTCATTTAAATCACTCTCAGATACAATGAAGAATAAAGCATTTTGATCAGAGTTAGCGATGACCTATTTAACATTTAAACTGGTTGGCACTTACTTCATCTCGTTTATTAGTCCTTAATGAGTTTAATGAGTTCTCTTGGATGTCAGCATTTACTACTAGTGTAGCTTTATGGCCCTGGATTCAGGAGATGTGAGTGGCTGGTTTCGTGACCTTGAGCAATGCCCTGAATGTAGTGGTGCCTCAGTTTCCCTTAAAGAGGATGATGCAGAACACCTTTCATGGCTGCCTGCACTGTGAACTATATGGGACAATTACTTTATTACATTTTGTTTGCATAATACCCAGTATAATGGGCACCTGGCTTTCTATAGAGCCTCTAAATGATGCTATTTTAAAAATGAAAGATGAACGTTAAGAAATGCAGCATAGCATGACAGGGACACACATATATATATATGGTCTTGTCTTAAGACAGAAAGATAGCACTGTCTATTAGTCAAAGTGATGCAGTCCCAGGACACCACAGCAATTATTTCATCTGTATTACTCTCTGCCCGTGTGAGAAGCCATACCTGCTTTTCAGATTTTCAAACAGATAAGCAATTTTTTAATTGATGCTTAGCCTGAATATATCTAATGTCAGCCAACTATTGTTAATAGGAGCTATTATAACATAAAAGTGCTGATATTTTAAATGTAGTTGGTCAGTCCCAGCAGGACTATACATTCAGGCCTCTTCTGCAAGGTTGTATTAGTCATTTGACACTGGTGCTGAATTTATGTTGTCAGATCCATGCCAGCTATTGAAACTTGACAACTAATTCTGGATAAGACTGATTGGAATTGATAAGCCCTCTTTTATTTTGGGGTGAAAATTGGAAGTGGCTGCTAGTCCAAATAGAATCTCTTATCTAGTATGGCACGATGGCATTTAATGAAAAACATTCAAACAAATCTACTCTTGGATTGCCCTGAAGATAGAGAGTTGCAGAGTTGGATGCAATTCAAATCAGTAGTTCTTTATTTTGCATAACTTTGGGGCTTGCCAAGATGTTTCATCAGTACCTGATGTCATTAACTCTGGCGGCCACTGCCTAAATGTCTTGCTCCTCACGTGTACAAAACATTATATTAGAGGAATGCTTGGAAGACAAAAAAATACGTTTGTTTGTTTCGTGGTCTTTGCATATGCTAATGATGACACCTTAAGTTATTAGGACTGAAACGTGTTTCAAATATGAATGTCCTTTTGCCCTGTATAAAAAGCAGTACCTTGAGTTTGCAGTAGCATTACAGAGACTTTGACATTGAAAATTTGGTTATTTTTCAAACACTGGCTGTAGCTCGGCTCCTTATTTTTCCATGCAATACCCCAAAACAAGCTAAAAAGCTGCACAAACAGTGGTGTACGCTGTCAGGCCAGCTCCTCCTTTTGCCGCTCCGCTTGTTGCCCTGGAGCTTCACTGCCATCAGGTTATGGCCACACCAAGAAGCCATCGTGAAAATTAGCCTGAGTCTAACACTGTGCCAACATGTCTATATGGCCGTGGCACTGGAGCTGGCCTGTGCCTTGCTGCCTTGTCATGCAGGCAGAGCCAGTGCCAGCATGTCTGTCCCCGCTCAGTCCCTGCTGTGTGGACGATTCCTGGGGAGCATGGGAGGACCAGAGATCAGAAGCCAACTCAAGCTCTGTTGGCAGTTTTAAAAATAGGAGGGGTCTCACAAAGGCTTGGCAGTGTCACCTTCAGCCCCTTGATGGCTGCGTGGCACTATGGCATGTGTGACACTGTGGGGCTGGGTTGTGTTTTCCAGGCAACCCTCCCATTCTGAGGACTGTCTGCCCAGCTTTGCAGGGAGAACAGGCCTTTACAGGGTTGGTTTTTTCTGTTCTGGATTTCCAGTGTATTTTCCATCATTCTTCAGGGCCGCATCTTGTTCTCATATATTTGAGGTATTATTTCCTCTTTTGAATAGAGATAATTAAGGCTTTGGTATGAGTGCTGACGTGGTGAAAGCTCAGTGGACTAAATTCCCACTAGTTATGAGCCTGCTCCCCTGGTCAGGCTGATGTTGTTCTGGTAGCAGCAAACTTGAACAAAAGTTCTTTTAATTTGCCCATAAAAACTAAGCTATGGAGAGAAATTAAGCTTTTATCAGGTAATAAAGCACAGACTCAACCTCATGCCTAGTGCTTCCAAGCAGGGTGTCACTGAAGGCATCTCAGCAGGGATAGAGAAAACACATCAAGGTTCAAACATGGGGGCAGCCGTTAAGAAACAATAGGAGTAGGAATGTAGATGGGATTTAAGCAGGCTGGGTTTGAGCTCAGGAGGGTAACTCAGCTTCTGGAATGGCCTTTGGATAGGGGAATCACCTGGGTCTGAGCAGCGTGTCGCATCTTTCAGCCTGGCTCATCCTTCTCTCTTTGAGACCTCCCTCACTCATAGTGACGGTTTGGCCACTGTCCCGTTTCCCCAGACCTTGGCAGTGAATGTGTATCTCTCAAAGCTCAGGCGAGCTATAGTGTCCCCGCAGCCTGTCCTCCCCCCTCTTTTGCCTACCAGAGTGCAAGGGAGAAAAGTTTAACAAATTGTTGTCCACCCAAAGGTTCCCAAGTTTTTTTACTCACTTCTATTTTTAGACTGATTCCCTTTGCTTCTTTTCATTGTGCTACATTTTGCCAGATTTCTGCCCAGAGGAAATTTTTATAGCTCAATTTTAAAGCCCTTGCAATTGAGGATTTATCCTGGGAATGACACAATCCAACCAGAGTAGCAGAAATGGCACAGCACTGAAATAAAAGGTTATCAAGACTGTAATTTATTTGTTTAGGCCACTCAGAGTACAAAAATGTCTCTTATTTCTTCAGCTCCCTGAGTGGGTTGCAGCATGGTGGAAGCTTTCAGACTGTCTTGCTTTCTCCGTCAGTCATTTTGTCTACAGCGGCATTTTTCAGGAAGAGCAATTAAAAAGCTGCTTCCCGATACACCCTCTCCCTCTCTCCATCCCTCCCCCCGCAAAATCCCAGCTCAGGCACAGGTTGTTTCTTCCTTTCTCATCCAGGTGACTCGAGGGTGACAGAGGCTAATGAACTCTCTTCATGTCTTGTTATGTGGCAAAAGACAGAAATAGCAAAGTGACGGGCTTAATCTCCAGCAGTTAGGGTGAAAAAGAGAGGCAGGATGTGAAACCCACTTAAAATATGTTTCCATGTTCTAATACACATTTTGAATTTATAGAGAATTGACTCGTGCCATTTGTTCAAAGCCAGAAAATGCATGTGGTCTGCAGTTGAACTTATTGCACTATAATAACGTGCCAGGCAGTTTTCAGGAGTGATGGATACTGTTTTTCATGAGTCCTTTTCTGCTGAGCTGATTCAAGGCCAAGCACAATAAAACCGGTAATGGTCATTAGCAGTGCCCCCTGTAAAGCTATTCAGTTAGGAGCTCGCAGGGTGAGGAAGGCGGTGGTTTTGTGACCCTTCCTTGCTGGCAGCTCATTGGACTTATCCACAGAAGAAGATGGCATGCCCCCGGGGGGTAAAACGGGGCAAGGAGTGACTAGTCTCTAATTAGAAGACAACCGAAGGGCTGTAGGGAGTGCCGAAGAGTAGTGATACTTCCTCGCTAAGTGTGAGGAAGTCAGAGTGTGCTCCAGGTAAATTCACACAAGAGAGGGAGATAGCCCAGCTGCCCAGTGCACACGGCACATATTGGTGCCATCAAGGACTTACAAGAAAACCTCATTTCCTCCCAGAAGGGAACAGCACATGTGGGTCGGGCTGCCCTTGTTGGGAAGCAGAGATGCAGGCAGTGTGCAGTGGTGCCTGGTGGGGGTAGCCACGCTGCTGCTGTGGGGTAGGGAGAGGAACCGCGTCTTCAGGGCGGGTCGACTGATCTGGCGGTGGAGATGTGGGGAACAGTGGGTTTCTGTTGGGGGTAAGCTTCAATGGGAAATTTTTATCTCCTCTACCAAATGAAAGTTTGGTAGCACCACCGGTGCCACAAGCTGGAAGGTCCGACACTGTGAGTGCAAGTCTGGCCTGGTGCTGCGCCTGCACGGTGGTGCAGTGGGTGGTATGGAGCATGGCATGCTAGGATGTGGAAAGAGGTCACCTCCTGAATGCTGGCAGGTTTCTGATGGAGAGCCTTCTCAATCACTGAGAGACCACTTGGACAGCGGGGATGGGAAGGGACTTTGTAGAAGAAGGAGTCCAGGGTTTGCCTTGGACAAGGAGCGTGGTGATTAGTATGACACTTTTTGACAAGAAGGTATTTGGAAGAACTGGAAACAAGTCAGTCAGGGTCCCTTCAGCTGTAGTAGTGTGGGGTGTCAGCAGTTGGGAGACGACCCAAAGGCAGATCTTCATATTCTGCTTTCAGCTGTAGGCCCATGCTACAGCTGGCTGAAGATCTAGATACCCAACATTTCTGTTTTTACCTAAAAAATAACGAAGGCATTTTTTGACGTGTGGCCCTCTGGACTTCTATTTTGGTCTTCTTGAATCAGGCTGGAATTGTAGAGGGGGCTCTCATGGACCAGACAGCTTGTGGTCCAGGCTCTTGTGTTCAGCACCTTATACAGACACATGATGGATCTTTGTTTTATAAGCACTCATGAAAATTCTTTCCTACTTTCTACCACTCCTGACATAGACCTGTACTTCTTTTGTGTACTAATTAAATCTTTTTAAATAGCCTTCTGGCATTTTTCTTTACTCTGATGTAAATTTATAACCAAACCCTAGTCCAATGCATCAAATATAGAAACAGATAAACTTTCCTTTCAGTTTGTCTCTATTCCTTATAATGAACAGACCAAATCAGAACCTTCCGCTGAAAAATGCTTTATCCCACAAGTAGCTCGCTCCCCCTGCCCTCTGCATGACTTCTTAGGAGGAAGGGTATCAAGAGTTGTCTCAGCGTGACTGTAGGCAACCACCACCAAGCTGGCACAGACTGCTTGTTTGTGCTGTGTCAGGTGAAGCGATGTTCCTTGCAGGCTGTCACACCGGCGTGGCTTTTCCCACATGAGGAGGTACCACCACCACCATCTGGGTAGGTCCTGAACATGTAGGATGAGTGCACAGAGGCACCTGATGATTGGAGGGAGATCTACTGAGAGGGTTTCCTTCTCTCTCTGCAGCTCACAAACTAGAGTTTGCAGCCAATGCCCTTGTTCAGACAGGCCCAGTAGCCATCTGTATGAGATACTTGGGCAACACCTCATTTACCAGACTAGACTTTGGTTCTTATGGTCACTGATATTATTTCCATAGCAAGAGGCAGAGCATGAGCGTGGACACTTCGAGACACAGCAAATAAATAATAAATGGGCTGTTCAACTACCCTGCATTTTTAAGAAGTAATAGTGGCCAAAGTCTGTGAGAATATGATAAGTATCAAACACTTATTTTTCCAACAGAATGACAAATGCGTCTGGTTAAAAAAGGGTAATTGGGTAATGTGGAGTACAATAATATCTCAGCAGTCTCCCATTTCTTTTTAAAGAAAAGTACAAATGGTAATGCATGCAGGCTAACATACAGAGGGAAAATGACTCTTTCTCAAAACACACGCTGCCTCCTAACTAGTGTCTGCTGGAAATATTTGGGCAGCTAGAAAGCAAATGTACAATCTTGATTCAGTTCTTTTGATAAGAGCCTCGATCATTTTATATTGCTTCAGTTTTTAAAGTGTTTGGGTTTTGTCACTACTTTTAGGGTGCCTTGCAGATTATGGAACTGTAGCCTGTGTGTACTAGTCATTTGAAAAAAAGTACTACAAATATAAATGCTGTAATTATTTCTGTTGTTGGATTAGCTGGTCCAGGTCCATCTCCATCTCCATCCCAGTACTGGGAGACCTTCACTCACTGTGTCTTGGGGGTTTTTGAGTCTCTGAATGTGTGTGTATTGCATACTCCAGAAGGGTGATTTAAACATTGCAGCAGAAGGAAGCTGGGATTCCCACATGTAGTAAAGCAATGCTGTGTGGTGTTACAGAGTAGGACCATAAATGTGTTGTCCTGTATCTGCCTGCTAAGGATCCCTATGCTGTCCCTTCTGATCTGCAAGCTACATATGAATTTCTGTCTCTTCCCCTAAAACATTTTTTTTTTATGTGGATACCACACAACAAAGCTTCTGAATTTTACTGCTATGGATTAATCTACAAATAAGCTTTCCTTTTGTATATTTGTATTCCAGGGCACAAGGACAGGGAGCTGGGTTTGCCCTAATGTTGTCGTTTCTTAGTTAGAGAGATGGGCACAGGGGCTACAGAGGTGGTCTTCACATGCTCCAAAACCATTTGCTTGGGACTTCCTGACATGCAGGTCTGTGACTGTAGAGATTTGTGCATCTGAGGCATCTGGCCGAATTCCTCTTTCTTCACTTGCAAATAAACTTTCAGGTGGAAAAAGAGGTTCTGCCTGGGGAAGCTGGGACAAATGGCAGCCCTGGGTGAGGGTTAAAATATATGACTTGAAAAACCAAAATGCTAATGTTTACAAAAGTGCTACTTAAATCCCCACTGCATAGAAATCTGTCCCTGTGCTTTTTAGAGGGGGCCTGTGTGTGTGTATGCCTGAAATCTGACATTTCAGACCCATTCTGCGCTTTCTGTTTGCTGTAACTTTCCCCATAGCTCATACTTAAAAGGTACTCAAAAAAAGAATCCACATATTCGCCCATTTGGTCAACGTTCCTGTGCACATCTGGGGTCTTGCACAGAACTCCTATGCGTGCACTTGAAAAATGTTAACGTGGAGATGGGAGAGGGATACTGGTGATCACAGCGTAGTAGTGTAACCCAAGCCTTCAGAAGGACCAAGTTGCTTTCCTTGCTTTTCTGTTCTTATGTATCCAATACCAGTATCGAATGCAGAACATAAAACTCAAGGTTGCTGCAGGTTTCTAGGGGCTCAGTGTGGACATAAGTAACACTTCTGAGATCCTTCTGCAAAGAACACCATACCACAGCCAGGAGTTGTATGGTATATGACAGTCTGGCAATGTCAAAGGCAATCAGAGTTCATAGCGTTCCAATGTGTAAATATTAAAGAAAAAAATTTTCTGTGTGATTTCTCTGCAGTCACTCACTCTGTACCAATACTTATAGACAGGAAAAAAAAGGGTTTCTCCTTTATATAAAATGCTTCCAGATACTGAAAAAGTAAAGGCTGTGCAATTGCCTGAGTAATATTGTGTGTCAAGATCCATCCTCCTCTTGCTTTGCAAGTGGGAGATTTTTCCTTTTTCTGTGCAATAGCTAAAGTCTTTGCTACACCTCTGCATGTGCTTTCTATCACCTGAATCCAGCCCATTTTTGCTGACACTGTGGTTCTAAAATATTTTCGCAAGTTACTTTAAATGCAAAAGAGCATATTGATTTTTAAAGCATTATATTGTCATTTTTCTGTTTTATTAAAAAACAAAACCAGCTTAAAGTATTTCACAGCTTGCGTTGTGGGCTTGAAAGCTCTGCAGATACAAATATGATCACGAAGGAGAAAAAAACCCCATCATATTGAAATGCAAAGGATCAGTATTACTAGATGAGTAGAAAATTAGGATGGTAACTATTTCACTGCTAAAACTACCTCGCCCAGTAAATTTCGTATTCTCTGATTGAAGATGAAATAAAGTTTTCTTATCTTGTTTGTGTTGCTGATTTGTTGGATATTTATCGATTTACGGATCATAATGCACAATTTTTTTCCCATCTAACGTAAGAATATTCTGTATCTGTCATGCTTTCTATGAGTAACTGATTTTCTATGATCTGTAAAACTGGTGTGTACCAATAGTCACTAGTCGTCAGCGTTTCCAAGGGCTTTCTTGAAAGCTATTCATTCATTCTGCTAGGAATCAATGAATTACAACTGAGCACTAATATTATACCATCAGATTTTTCTGTGAAACATGAAGAAATAGATTTAGATGCAGGTAAGTTTCTATTGAATACATAAACTTCTTTTATGTCTATCATATGACTTAACTGCATTTCCTGGAAAAATCAAAATACCAGATCTTATGGGAAGAGAATGAGATATTCATCATCCTGCTTAGCCCTTTTTCTGTTGAGAACAGTAACAACACTGGGGTCATTTCCACCCTCTGTTAGGAGCTTGAACAGTTCTTGATGGTCCTACTTGGTTCAAGATGGCCTAGGATAAAAGTGCTATCTGGCAACATAATCTGTCCAAACAAGATAGTTTTGACACAGCAAGGCTCTGGCTTGTGACTGGAGCTTCACTACTTAGTTTATCCATCCCTTTGTTTGCAAAAAGCAGCAGCGATAAATGTGACCCCAAGTTATTTCTGATTTTCTTGTCATCTGGGTATTTACTGTGTTAAGCTTTCAGATGCTGAGAACTATGCTTGAGCTTGTGGTAGGAAGTACATGGAGTAGAGCATCTTCCTTACCTTCATGTACTTGGTATGCAGGGGGAACAGAGGTATTTGCAGCTATTTATTGCCTGAGAAATCTTGTTAAGCAGGAAATATCCCTGAGGTTGAGGTCTGCTGTCTTTAAGCCTCTTTATGCTACAAGAGCAACAGAAAAGGCCTTAGGGCACCAGAGAAATTCTCATCCACTCTGTTTAGAAGAGTTGTTGTACAGCGTCTTAGTAGCCATAGTTGAAGTCTTTGCCAAAGTCTACTAATGCTCTTTTATCAATGATGCGATTGAGAGCTCAATTAGGTATTGCACTGATCTGTTTCAGTTTATCTTCAAACAATGCTAAATCTGTGGAAAAGATGCTGACATGTACTGTGGTGTAATTTGTAACTAAAATTCTGATGATTTTTATGACCTGACAAGACTATGGTTTTTAATTTAGCTGAAGAAGACACCCATGGCTATGAGTGCGGGGTGTTCATCCTAAATGACTTTTCTTTAATAGGTTTTCTAATCATAAGTGCAGGAATACAGCTTTCTTGTAGATGCTTACAAGGTGCAGTAAACCAGCAAACTGGAATTAATGCCAGGTTCCAGCCTCTGCATTCGTATGACTTCAGTTCTGCATGTCTCTTTGAAACTCTCCTCACAACAGCCAGTATTTTCTCTAAAGTGAGTAAGAAGCATTATTAGCAAATGCCTTCTTGTAACAATTTTCTATCAGAATTTTTCATTCTTTAATCTGGTCATTTTAGGAAAGTACTAAACTGTATCATTCATTTCTCCTTTGAAGTGGTTCAGATCTGTCTGGAGCATTTGCCTTTTTGTATATTGTTTCAGAAGATAGTGTACTGGTTAATTAATAGTGAGACATCTGAATTCTTAAACCCTTCAGAACTCAAAACTCCTTTTTTCCATCCCCTGGCACATGAGGAGTTTCAGTTAAAGGACCTAATCCTGGCAAGCACTGAGCTCAATACCCCACAGCAGGAGGTCGTGCTGTATCTTTACAAGGTATTAGCTGATTAAATAAAGATTTGGTCTAAAGGAAGTTTTGTTTTTCGGTTGTTTTTTTTTTTTTTGTTCCTTCCCCCCCCACCCTGGAATTTTATCTTTTTCTGAGATGTTATAAAAAAGCTTTGTACTGTTTTGTTGAAGGACTTTGAGAAGGAGCATGGCGTACAAGGACAGAGAGTGGCTCATGAAGGAAGGGAAGGAGGTGCATTGGGGAGATGCAAAGGGACATTGATAGAGAATGTGGGCTAGACAAGGCAGTGGGAAGGTGTACCAGCAACTAGGACATCAACACACAGGCAGGGTCAGAGCTGCACAGCTTTTGAAGGGAAGATGAATTGCTTGAACTTAATGTGGAAGAGAAAGAAGAAAGGAGATCTCAGTAAGAGAGGAGTGTCAGAGATATTAGAAATGGATTTTGTTTTGTTCCCCTAGGTTACTTCACTTAGACCTTTTTTGTTATTTCAAGAATTGGCTATCAAATGATCTCTATTTTGGGACAGTCTTGATTTGTTATGACAGCTCTGGGGCCTGTGTGATTCACCTCCTCCATTTTAAGGTTTTGGAAATGTCCACGTACTTTGGTTTTGTATTTGCTTGTAACTGGCTTTGTTGAAGCAGGAGATCAGCATTTGCATCTATCAGTCCATATACTCCTCTGTCGTACCCATCAACCCATCAGGTCTTTCCCTGGTGCTTCCTGGCAGCAATGCAGCTGATCCCTGTACAGAAGACTTGTCTTCATTTTAAATATTTTGAAAGAAACTAGTCACCTTTTAGAGGCTGTCTTGCCAGTGTAATGTTGATGTAGCAGCCCACAAGAAAAAGGGACGTATTTTCTGTCAAATTTCTCAGGTTCTCTGATGTCTGTTCCCTCTTAGAACTGTCTAACAGTTTCCTGGATCAGCATCTAGTCCTGTAATGGGACATCCAAAGAAAAGACAACAGCTGATTTTGCTCCAGACAGATTATGGGAAGTAGTGTTAGGCAGCAACAGCTTGCTTGCTTTCCAGAAGATTGAATTAGTCACCAGGTGATGCTTTCTTGTCACACCTGTTCCAGGAATCAATGCATCGATGACCAGGGATGTGCAAATTCCATGGGTCACAGTTTCATTCTTGATACTTGAATAAAGTAAAATGGATAAAATATGCCATTAATCCCTCAGTTATGTTACAGTGTTTTGGCTTATGATGCAGCTTTTTGCTAGAGCCTGGTCCTGGCATGTCTTCTGGAGTGTGAAGTTCCCTTTTTGGAATTGTTAAGCTTCTCTGTCGATATCTTCCCAATAGATCTCTCTCTCCTCTCCAGTTCTTTTTAGTTAAATAACACAGAAAAGTAAAATCGGAAGAGTTATGTACAGATGTGGGTCACAGGAGGGAAGGAATTGAACTACACCTCCTAAGATGAATTTCATGTGGCTTCTCTTTGCCTGGGTTTTATAAGCAAGTCCAGATTTCTCAACCCTTTTTAACCAAGGAAATGCTGTATTCTGCTCCCAGCATTCATGGATTGTTGTTGAGATGACACAAAGTATTGTCTGAGTAGATCTAGAACAATCCTGTTGAAGAAAATAAGTTAACTAATTTAAAGGAGTAAGATAGGTTGAAGGCAGAAGATGGTCTAAATATTTTCATGCCTCGTCTTTTTTGTTAATAAGGCTGAAAGAAATTGGTGTCTGTGAGGTTAAAATGGCATATGGATTACCTTTGGGGTTTGCTCTTTTTTTCCCTGAATTTATCATACTTTTCCTCTGATAATCAGGGTGACCTGGAGTATCCACCAGCTGCAGAAACCATCTTCATTTCTTTCATCATACAGGGAATTAGGATGCAATAGTTGAAGTCTCCTCACTTCCATGCGTTTGCTAGGCTATATTATCATTCATGCAGTGTGTCTTTGGGTATTTTACATAACATAACTAATTGGTAGTAAAACAATATTGGAATGTAGAAATTGTCACAGAGTTCATTAGGCAGTAAGACAGAGCAATAAAAAGAGACTCTTGTAACCTACTGTAAAAAAACGTTTCTTTATCCTGCTTTAAATTTTTTTTTTTTTTTTTTTTTTTTTTTTATTTTTTTATACTGTTACTTCTTGCTATTCCAGGAGGACAGAATTCCTCCGAGGAAAAGCTGTTACTCCCTAACATTTGCAAGTGAAACTTAGGGCAAGTGACAGATTTCCCTAGGCAGATTCAAGTGTACATCCAAGAACATAAAGTGAAGAGATGCTGGACAGAGGCCACGCAGTACCTTGCAGGTTAAAAGACCAATTTTAAAATCAATGCTTTCCTTTAACTGGCAACCAAGGTAGTAGTTTCAGACTGGGTGAACTATGTGAAGAGCAAACCCTTTTCACAAGGAGTGTTTTCAGGTTATCAGCGCTGAAATGCTATGCAAGGTTGTGTTGGACATGCATGACGCCTGGGAATTGCAAATAAACTCATCTTGATGTGACAAAATCATGCATAATTATTTTGAAACCCAGGGGAGGCTAAAATGGCCCCAACTTGGTGATGTCCCATCAGTGACAGACAGGCAGCTGAAGCATTTATAATGGCTCATTTTCCTAGAAGATGAGAAGGAAACTTAAAATAACCTCTTCTGCTGCAGCTCCAATATGTTTGCACTTCTAATTGCTAGCTGAGAGACTTTGAATGGGACAGAGGAATGGCAAGCCCTTCGAAGCAGTGGGCAGGCACTAACTTTGGTCTGTGTGTGCCCGGGTTTTTCTCTTCCCCAGGTTGTACGTACCAGCCTCCTGTCTGGCAAATCACAGCGAGCATCTGAGCAAGCCTGGGAGTTAACCGGGAGGAAAGGGGAAGCTTCCCAAGAGGTCTGCAAGTCTTCATTGCCTTCTTACTATTTTTATTATTAAAATTACTAGAAGAAATCGCAAATCCATCGGGTCACAATTGTCTGCAGCTGCTATCAAGCCAGCTCTGAAATAGTGTCATCAGTTGAGGGGAGGGCTCTTTCCCACCGTAGTTCCCTGATCCCTAGAAAAATCCCTTACCTCCTCTTGGAGCAGTCTCTGAATTTTTACCGTCTGGAGAAAGAATCCAGTTACGCCCTGTTAATGACATGCAACACCCCAAAAAATACACCAATGTATTGATCTCCTTAGTGATCAATCAAAACACAGAAGATAAATCAGCCAGCTCAGTTGCAGTTCGTTTGCTTTAGACAGAACTAGGTATTTTGCAGTCTTAAAATGGCAGACTTTGGTTTTCTTTCATTGCATGAGGCAACAGGTAGGAAAAATCTTCATAGAAATTCTTGTGTAAGAAAATGAGAAAGCAAAAAATGTGACACATGAGGTCAGGAAGCAGGAAAAATAAAATAAATTCAAAGCAGAATTTCTTAGTTTTAATCATACCTACCAGGAGCAATTAATCACCAAACAAGAAGAAAGCAAAAAAAAGGTGACAGATCTTCCTCTTCAGCCAAGGCAACTTCTGCTGCCTGATGCATATCATGAGGCTTGTCATTGACTGGCACCTACTGAGTTACTTCCGAGAAGAAGACCAAGGTTTTGACAATTGAGGCTGTGTCTGATCAGATACTGAGGTTCAGGTGCTGCTGCCTTTCCCCCTCGTGCCTGGGTGCTCCATTTGCCTTTGCCTGCAATGCACTCGTTCCATCGCACGGCAGGAAATCATTTCGGTGTCAGGGGAGTTGGATGTTTAATGTTAGCAGGCAAGGGAAGAAAAATGTACTTTTTTTTGTGTTTGAAGTGGGAAAATTGTCAAGCAAGGGAGGGAAGAAGGAATCTAGGTAGGTAGATAGTTCCTGGAAAAGGTAAAAATGTTCCTATTTAAAGGAGATTAGAGAAATAATAGCAAGTGTTTTAAAAGCTGTCACAGTTGTGGTACTTGGTAGCCTAAGAGAAAAAGTTGTAATTTTCTGAAAATTAGCTTAGCTCAGCTCCCCAGGTCCCCAAAATCAGAACTTCTCAAACCACTCACTGCTTTTGAAATCCCAATGCTTTATATTTAGGTGGCATTAAAAGAAGTGGAATAGAGGAACATAAAAATTACGGTAACATGCAGAAAAACATAAGACAACAACAACAAAAAAAGGCTTAGGAAAAAAATCTCAATGTATCTGCTTGACATACTAAAATAGTTCTGTTTTCTTGAAAATGTTTATTGGAAAATGCATTACAAAACCTTGTAACAGCTGGAATATGGTGATCTAATTGCTGTTTCAGTAGCACTGTGAACATGCAAACATATTTCCTATGCAAAATGTCAAAAAAGGCAGCAATCAAAGTGAGGCTTTAAGCTTCAAAACAAAGACACAATGAGCTGATTTGTAAACATTTATTTCTAAGGTTACATTTAAAACCAAAATAGAACAGCCTAGGTTTGGAGACAGTGCAACAAATCTTTTTACAAAACACAAGATCTAGACAGAAGAGAGAGAGGTTTACTGGCTAAAAGATACTTGGTCTGCATCAAGATTTAATTCCCAACAGTGCTGCAGCTTCTTGAAACCTTGTATTTCTTCCCATTCAAACAAGGAGCAGATCTTTGAGTCGGGGAGCGGGATGTTTTGTTATTAGAAGGATGCAGAAATACCCAGATATCCTTCCTGTGCAGAACAGAAGTCACCGTTTACCTTCAGTTGCACTACTACACCCTTTCTCTAGACATCGTTGGCTTGCCACGGGTCTCAGGTCAACAATTATGTTGACTCTCGCTAGGTGTTTAGTGAGGCAGGTTTGGAGTCAGCACTTAGTGAGGTCACAGGTTTTGTGGTGACCTGGCAGTCTTGTGCCATTTTTGCGAGGAATTAGTTCAGGGACTGGTTTTTGCTCACTTCAGTTGTCTTCTGGCAGGACAGATGGCAACTTCAAGGTACAGTGAGAGTTGGTTGTAGTTGTAGCAACCAGGTGCAGGGAGTGACTGCAGTGTAACGCAAATGTTGAAGTCGAAGGGTACTGTGCAGGATACTGCCTGTGATCTAGGAAGCCATGTGCAATGGTCCTTCTTGCCAAAAGAGCACTGTTGATGTTCCTGTGTCTTGGTTTAGTGTAACACCGTGGGCACTGCTTGACTTACGCGAGTGTAAAATCAGGACCAGTTGAAATGAACGCACCCGCTCTGCACCAAACTATGCCAGCAGCATACAATGAAAATACTCTTAAATACATACTTGATAAAAAAGTAAATCAGTTTGAGGAGTAAATTTACTTTTCACCAAGGCCATCCATTTGTAAGATTCTTACTGTATTGTGCTTGCAAATAACATTTATTTCTGTAGTGTAAATATGCAAGAGTTTATTTTAATAAAAAGTAAGCCCTAAAATAAGATAAACCCCATGACTAGACTTGCATTGAAGATTTAAAGTGCATTCATCTGCTGTTTTTCTATATAAATATTCATTGGTTTAGTGCTCTCAGGTGTTGGAACTTTTAATCTGCATTCAGATGGAGGTACTTTAATCAGAGAGTTCATAAAAGTCTCGTAACTTTTTTCATAAAAAATAGAGTAGTAGATATAACAGAGGGTTGCAAAAGCTTAAAAAAAAGCTAAACTGCAGCTCTAGGAGGAAAAAAAAAGTAAACACCAAATGGCATTTTGTGCCATAATATCAATATTCTATTAAAAATAAATCTCTCACTGTTAGACCGAAGAGTCTCAAACAACCTGTCACTTCACTGCAGTCTTCAGAGATGACTGATAATGGGTAAAAAATCCCATAGCATCTGTTTACCATGTACTCACACAAACTGTTAGGAATGTTTTTAAATGTCAGCAGTAATGTATGCATGTATTAGCTATCACAGAGCAACAGCTCAACAAAGACAGCATCCCTGCCACACTGGGGCTCGCGCTCTAAATTAGGGAGGTCAAGTGGCGGAGATAGAAGCCGAGTGCATTTGAAACCATATTGTTTGCCTTCTGAAAACTGGAAGAAATTGTGCAGTCAGCTGTCGTAACGGTGCCGACGTACAGAGGCTGTACGCTTTGAAAATAGCTAAGTGGGATTATGGTAAATCTTTCAATTGCCAGAAGGTTAATCATGAAAGGCACCGAATTTAAGGTCAGGAGGGATGCGTGTGGGGGGTCCTGTGGTTTAGGCTGGCTTTTGCATTAGCAAGCTATCACATCTCATTTGGGAACCTAAGCGTTCATCAAGTGTGGAGTGTCATATAGGTGCTGCTGCTGACTAAACAGCATCTGTGTGACAGCGTTGTTAACAGCACTGTATTACCTGACAATTCTGCACTACTTAACCACGGAGATACGCTACAGGGTGTGTTGTCCTGGCAAAGTCATTGTGCTACAAGCCACTTTTCTCACTGAAATTCATAAATCAGTTCCCCCTCCCCCTCCCCCCCGTTACTTCATAATTGAAACCTCTCTTTTCTTTTGAGCGTGCGCACGCAGCTTTTTTCTTGTTTGCCACCAAGAATGCACGTTGTTGAATGTTGGTTCTGCAGCCAGAATGTGCAAAGAGGGTTTTACTAAATCATCAAGTAAATATGTTTTTGTGCCATAAGCTTGCGTCCTCCCAAAATGCCTGGGCCTGTCTTGAAAGTTGCGTGGGGTGCTGGGTATTAAGCAAAGTGACAGTCAAAGCAGATTGCAGACAGAATTTAATTCGTACCGCTGCCTTTTTCAGTCGCTCCCCACAAGTAGCTGGTTCAGCAGACACCAGTATTGACATAGATGCACTGATGAATTCAGTGGGGATCCATGGAGACCGTGGTGGGTCTGGTTGCGTGGCCAGGCCCCCCCCACTCTGCGTGAAGCCCCTTAGAGTCTGTACTGTGGATGCAATCATCTACATGCTTGAGGTTAAGCAGGGGGAGCGGAGCAGAGCAATGGGCTATTTGCATGCAGAGAGCACTTGCCGCTTTGCTGCTCTCCCATCCCATAGTGGGCATTTTGGAGCTGCCCATAAACGTGTGCCCTATGTGTTATATAGCCTTTTGTGAGTGAAGGGAGCTCATACTGAGCATTCGCTAGAGAGTCTCCTGTCCTGACATTTCTTTTATGTAGGTATGGTCCATGATGGCTGATAGGCAGTTTCCACAGAGTTGTAGCAGCCTTTAAATCTGGCAGTTATCAAAAAAAAAAAAAAAAAAAAAAAAAAAAAAAGCACCAAAAAAGAGCAGAGCTAGATCAAGGACATAATGTTCTTGATGAAACAGACTGAAATCCCTGATCAACAAAGAGAGGGTTTTTTCTTCTTTAATTATCTAGATCATTTGGCCAGCTGTGAGCCATGAACCCAGCTGGTCAGCCACGGGTGTGAAAGGGAGGTCCACCGGGTCGCTTTGTTAGTGTAACTCTTTACTCCGCATTAAAAACTAAACATATACATTTCCTTCGTTGGAAAAATTATTCCTTAGGCTCAGAGGCGAGGTATCTGGGGTGGGGAGGAGGAAGAGCCTGGTAGGAGTCTCACCACATGGATCAGCGAGGTCCTGATGCACCTTAGTGAGGGAAGCGGCTCGAGGGGCTGGCCAGCTTCTCAGTTAGGTGGTTTAGCTGGATCTTAGCAGACCTGTGATCCAGTTCTCTAACTTCTGCAGTGGGTAATTGCAGTTGAATTAGAGCCTCAAGAAAGTAATTACGAGAGGCATTGTGGAACATCCTGCTAACCCAGAAATAAATTAAGCTACAAACTGGGAACAGCTGGAAATGGTGAGATTAGAGCTGGCTTTGGGAAATTTTTTTCACTTTTGGTGAGTTTATGTCTGTCTTCTTTCCACTTCTAAGGCTCAGTGTTGGCCCTTGGAGCAGTAGACTAGAGTCACTCCTGTGATCATCTGGGAAGAGACACTCCATGGTTGGGAAAAGGTTCTGAAAAGAGACAGGAGGAAAAAAGTTGGCTTTAGAGCTGGAGAAGAGTCCTGTAAAGCACAGGAGAGGCCCAAAGATTCACCTGATTTGAAAAACTCTGCTAATTTCGCCTGCCTTATTTTATATGTATGTATAAAATTGTTTCATAATACAGGTACTTAAGAATAAGGATTTAAAGTTAGAATGTCGCAAGACAGAAGAACCTGATTTCAGAAAAAATGCTTTAAATGAATTACTTGTGCACAGGCAAATCTTGAAGTAGATCTGTGAAACACTAGCAGGAGTAAACAGCAATTTCTGAGGATCAATTGCCAAAACTTTTGTTCCTGTAGCTAGTACAGAAAGCATTGACAGGTTTTCAGTTTTCCCTGTTAAATGTTTAATTCACAACTGTCTCAAAGGAACTCTTTTTAGGCATCAAAGAAGGTACTACTGAAAAATTATGGTTGAGTTATGTCCCCAAATTATGCATCATTTTTTAATATTGTGCAAAGTATATTCTAAGGAGCAGAGAGCTGTCTTTTGACCTTTTAGAAAACTATATTTTTTGTGTAGCTTTATTATTAATGCCCTAATAAAATACAGAATATACTCTTATTTTTATATGAATTTTAACCCATCCCATGATTGGATCTTACACGGATGCACTCATTTTCCCCAGCTGAGGATCTGAACCTGTTCAGACTTGGCTTTCTTAGGCAGTTGTGCTATTTGTGAAATCATTCCTAATTTGAATTTGTAATTTTGGAATAGAGATGTCCATATGTGGCAGATAAAAGGTCACTGATAAAGCCCAAGTAGGAATATGGTGCATCAGTGAGCAAAGCACAAAATGGGACTCCTCCTTGCTTCTTGGGATTAGAATAGCATCCCTGAAACAGCAGAAGTCTGTTGGGATATCAGCACAATTTACATGTCCTTTCAGCTTTACCGCAGGCTCTTCATGGCTGACCAGTCCTTCATTGTGAGCCCCTTGAGTTTGGAAAGTACCTCAGACCAAATCAGAAATAACTGCTGCTAATATAGATGTTCCTATATCTGGGTTTTCAGCACAGCTCTCTTCTCGGGGCATGTCTGCACAGCAGTGATAAATTGTAGACAGCCTCCCTTCCCACATCACTCTCTTCTTTCTTGCTTGCATTAATGTATTTGCAGCTGAACAGAAGTCTGGAATGTGTAAGTAGTGATAACTCTTTATGTTACTTTAAAACATTTTCCTTGGCCTCTCATCTGGATATTTGAGATGGTCGTAACTCTAATTCCAGAAAGAGATGAGAGTAGCCAAATGCTTAGAGGCAAAATGCATTTTGTGCCTTTTTCCCTGGCACTTACCTGCTCCCTGAGAGTCTGTGCGAGAGGCAGCTGGGAACAAGTGCTGTGTCCCCTGTAAATTGTCCTCTTTTTACGTATGTTATCTGAGCTTAAGGCCATATATGTAATTCATATGCATGAATACATATGTATGCCTATGTACTGTATGAGTTTATGAAGTGGGAAGAATCTATGACTTAGTCTGGGACTGCAGATACTGTCAGTGAACTGGAATTTGGGACATATCTTAATCCCCAGAGTGAGTGCTTGGTTTTCCCTCACAGTGTTTTGTAACAACTCCTGATGTGTGTTTGACATGACTGTTGTCATAAGAAGCAGTCTGTTTTGTCTTAGACCTCGCTTTCTTCTCTTATCCTTTTATGTCAAATGTTGGATGTGAACTTGGGTTCACTGGGTGTACCATGCCCAACTTTCTGGAGGAATGTTTTTTCATCTTCAATCTATCAATGTTTCTATCTGTTGATGTGTAACATATGGTGCTGATTCTTGCTAAATAACAGTGATTTACAGTTTGTAAATGTCTAACTTAATTCTTCATTATTTAGAAATCAATACTTAATTCAAATTGATTATATTTCTACACCCTTAGATTTTTTTTTTTAAGAAAAAGGCTGACTCTGGCACTGGTAGATGACTATAAAATTTCTTCACTGAAAATTCTTGGAAGCCTTCCTCTGGTTGTCCACATACACTGATAGCCCCATACTAAAATGCTTGTGTTTCCTTGTTATTAGAGTAAAAAATCATTGTTTTGAAATTGCTGGAGGTGGCTTGCTGGTGCAATGCTAATGACTCCAATGGATATACTTCTGATTTGCATTGAGATTGTGGAAAAGCAGGACTGGTCCCCAGATGGAGGAAAATTAAAAGTCCAAAGCTCAGTTCTTGCCTGCTTTGCATAATGTATGGTCTCTTGCAGGATGGGTGCAAAACTTGAGATTCAAGAGAGTGGGCAGTCATATTTTTTCTGTTTTTTAAAAGTGAGATGGTGGGTGGGTGAGGAGTAGCTACTTGAGCTCCATCCCCAGCTTTGCCTGTGGCGTCCTTGGAGACTATGGCATTTTCATTTTCAGTCTGCAAAATAGAGTGAATAATACAACATGCCTAAATCAAAGTGTTCTTGAAAAGATTAATTATTTCTAAGTACACTGAAGCTAAACGCAAGTACTAATAACTGGAATTTGTAAAATGTTCATTTTAGAGCCCTGTGGATGTGTAGTTGATTGATTGGCACTGAACAGACAAGTATCTAGAGATCTGGAAGTTCTTCCCTGTTAGGATAACAACCGTTGTCATGAAGGACTGAAGAAATTTAGTGTCATCAAGTACAAAGGAAAAATATAATGATTTGGTAAAACCAGAGGATGTATTTCTTATTTTGGGGGCAGAAACATAAATAATTTGCATAAAGTAATTGCAGGAAGAAAGTTTCAGTAAGTTTGCTGTTCCCAGCACTTTTTTGTCATTGTAATGTCTACCACAAGGTCTCTTGGGTGTATCCTAGGCTGAGGTTGCTGGTGCCCCTCTTACACAAAAGGGCTCTTATAATCCAAGTGCCTAGTGGCCCCATCTTCCTTGCTCTGCCTGCCTCAGCTGCAGAGTGATGATCCCCTTCACGGACCACATGAGTGAAAAGGAAAGGAAAATACATTTAGCCAAGCAATTTCTTACTCAGCATGTTCAAGAGTTACGGGATCCTAGAAAGACCCCAGTCAAGCCTTGGCTTGGACCCATGACTTCCTTTTTTCTTCCTCTTGTGAGTGCAGAGTTGAAGCCTTCTGACTAGAAGCCTTTCTCCTCCCCTCAGCCTGATTCTCTTCTACAATTTTTCCATCTTGTTTTGCCTTTGGTAAGAAAAACCCCAAGCATTAGCCTTGCCTGTTGGTTTCTGTATGGAGAACCATTAAGAGGCGATGGAGACACTTGCCGGAGCATAGGAAAAAGGGAGAATTCATGATTTTTCTGTTGTTATCTGTGGCAAGCAGAAATGCGTTCTTACAGAATGGGGGTTCTACTTCACAGAGCAGGCTCTGATCCAACATGATAAAATACATGCTGTCTACCAGATAACAGGCATTTCACATTCAGATAAGGGCATGTTTGTGATGTGTCACAAGCACACCTAACAGAAATACTAGAGATGCACTGATTTAAATTTTCTTAAAGACGTGGATATGAGATGTGGCTCAAAGACTGATTCTTGAAAATCCTGCACTCAGTTTGGTGGTTTATATATATTTATATATATATTTGTATATAACTTACATGAAGCAGCTGAAATGAAAGGTGGAGACTTAAATGCTTCATCTTCTGTAAAATGGTAATTCTGTGAGAGTCTTTAGGAGCAAGTAAAGACTGTACGGGTACTGTCACTTTCTAGTGCCTTATCTGGAACTGTTGGTGGAGAGGAAGAAATTTGTATGAACGAAAAAATAAGAATACTTTTATGTAAGTACTTGACGCTAGGACCTTTCTAAGCAATTTTTTTTTTTTTTTGCAGAGGTCTAAAATACCCAATTTGTTCACTTTTTATCTCCATATTTTTATTAGTCAGGATTTATGTTGTTGCCTTGGATTACTGCATACCCTGAAAGAGACTTATTTGTGGTATTTCCAAGAAAAATGGAAGAAGAAAATGTGAGAAATGTTACAAAAAGTCCCATTCTCACAAGATTTCCCCTGTTTGTATGGATTCAAAGGGCTTTGCTCTGATGATATTTGCGTTCTTTGGTGACCAGTGATCGAGCCAAAGCCCTGTTCTGAGCTCTGGAGCTGCTCTTTTCTTTTCAGTACTTACTTTTCTCAGTATGATTGTTTCTCTTGCAGCTTCCTAAAGCGTTTTGTTTTAAGCATGTTAAGTAGTTTTAGATCTGCATGTTTGTCTGGAATAGCAGGTGGTTGAGTGCAAAGGCAGAAGAATAAATTCTCAAAGTGAATCCATGGGACAACTCCTAAATTTGCCCTGAGTCTGGCACGAGAAACTTACTGTGTTATCACATTTGTCTATATGTTAAATTCAGCGGCATAGATGATGTCTTACTTGTAGTGAAACTATGAGGAGATGTTTCAGTGATGAGCTAAGTGGTGTGGTCAACTTCTCAGTTTCTGAAAACACTTCCTTATAGTTTTTTCCTCTAGGAAAGTGAATATCTGGTGGCCAAAGAAATAGGGAGGACGTGTTCACAAGTAGTGAAGAAAGTATTACTTAGTGATCCTGTTGTTGAACTAAAACCCACCTGAACGATTTTATGACAAAGTTACATCCATATTAAATTACTACTGGTACTGTATCTATCTATTTAAGCTAAAGCTGCATGCAGTGAAATCCTTCATAAATGAATATATATGAAACGCATACATTGACTGTAGAGGTTTATACTCCTGATAGGTGATCACTGCTGCTAAACAAGATACATCTTCCAGCAAGAGCAGGGTAAGGGTGACTCTCTTGTTCATCTTGGATATTCTTACCCCAAGTGGCCATTTTCTGTGTTAGGAGCCAGTATTCATGGCATGTTAGGAAACACAGCTGAGTGAAAACATACTACATTAGCATGACTTCCATTTAATCTGCCACGTGAAAGTGTGTGTGTTTGTGGGGACAGAGTTCTGTTGATCACCCACCTCACATTTGTCAATGGTTGCTGATGCAGCATCAACCTCTGAATTGAAAAAGAGATTCTGTCAGTTTTTATATGTGGTATGCCTAGCGAAGATGCGCAAGACAGGTCAAACTCCAAGGCATCTCAGCTGGGAGGTGCGGGATTGCCAGAATGCCATGGCCTAGACAAGGTGAAAACCTCTCAGTCCTCTGGACGTCAGGTACCGGTTGTGTGCATTGATCTGCTGTTGGGTGTTCCACCTGGACTGCTGCATCAGCATGGTGTTGGAGTTGGCTCAGCTTGGAGTTAGCAAGGCAGAGATGTGAGCACAACTGAAGAACAGCATAGTCTTAAAAGCGTGAAGAGGTCTTTTAAGTTTTGAGCACTTTGAGTATTGTAAATGTTAACCCAATGAAACCCAGTACTTTGTTTCCTCTTTTTCTGTCTGACCCACAGTGCCCCTTTGCACAGTTAGCCCCAGGCTAACAAGGTCTCATTTTATACAAGTGTATAAGAAAAGCTGTATAGCTAAAAGGAAAACCAAGCGCTCTGGTTTCTGTCAGTGACTTCCTGTTAAATGCACATGGAGGCTCATTTCTTCCAGACTGCTGGTGTTACTGGGGTGCCCTGTGTCTGGCCATAGCTAAGCAGTAGCAACCCAATTCCAGCAAAGTAAACAGTAAGACTCATTAATCTCTTTTCAGCAGTTACTGAGTCTTTGGAAGACAGCAGTGATGCAAGAATAAGAAATAGCTCAAAGACAATATCCTATGGGGACAAAAAAAGAGACGCATCATAAGGGACCTCACTGAAATAGAAGGACCATTACCCTGAGTCAGATTCCAACTGGACGCGAGTCAAAACAGTTTGCAAAATGCAGCTGCATCTTTAAGCAGGGAAGTTGAGAGAAGTTCCTGTCAGATTTGTGGCCCAATGTATGTCTAGGCATGCCTCTCCAAGACGGTACTTTCAGAATGAGATAGTAATGCCAATTGTCTGGATATGAAATGACAATATTTGACATCACTTCTGCTAATACTGCCTGCCAGACAGGGACATTGGGGAATGATCTCTCTATCTATCTAGAGCTAGAATTGAAATCCTAATGTTGATCATCCTTTCTCCCCTTGTCATTTCTCTTAGCTGCCCTTGGAGTTTTACATCTCCCTCATACTTGATTTCATAAGTTGCTATTTGATCTTACCTGTTAATTTTAGCATTTTGCTATGACTTTATGAACACAGAGTCTCCTTTACTATGCTGGAAGCACCCATAGGCACCAGGCTATGGAGTTTCGAAACAATGTGGTTAATAACACTTGTATAACTTTGTCTGATGAACATATATTTTTTTAAGGGGGAGGGGAAGTTAATTTTATAAAAACATGGCCTTATTTTGACCCATATTTTGCAATTTTGTGGTTTTTTCTAATAGCCCGTGCCAGTAGAATTAAACTGTGATGTTGAGCAAACATTCGTGAAGATCTGCTTTTGTCAGGAGTAATTTTCTGTCTTCAGAAATAACACATGGGATTTGCACACTTCTCTGGCAAGGCTGTTGATTGATGACTGTTTAATCTGAGCTTAGTCACTAGAGAAGTTTAGGAGGAAACATAACACCAAACTCTCAGGGTTTGAGGTCTCCACATTTTGTTGTGATTTCATAAAACTTTCTGAATTTTGAGGAGATGGGCAAAAAGCAAGACTTTGTGGGTTTTTTTATGCATACCTATCAAAATAGGCAGCATAGGTTTGTTGTAATTATTTCATTTTCAATGTTTGGGTTATTTTTTACACTTTCTGTAGAGAAAAGCCAAAAAATGAGGCAACATTTGTGTGGAGAGTTAATATTCTTTTATTAGATCAACAGATTTAGCTGGAGAAAGGCATGAAAAATCTCTTGGGTATAAAGAAGAATCAGAACAGTTTAAGTGTGTCTCAGTCTAACTTAGGAAAATTCCTTTACTTTGAGAAAAATGTACAAAATGTATAAAAGAGGATATAGGTGCTGGAGAAGTCATTTGCCCACATGGAAATAGGAACATAGAGATGAACACTGAGTCCAGTACACTGCTATTTCTAGAAGTCTTTGTATAATTTCTTCCATAGTTTTTCCATAATGCTGACCAAGATCCATGTTAAAACTATTTATATTTTTCACCCCTGTTATTTTTGTTTGAAGTCAGTTCTGGAGTGCTGTATTCTGAAGCTTACAAGCTGCCTTGTTTCCCAGTTTAAAAATACTCTACTACTTTCTACTATAATTGTTTTCTGTATATTAATGTTGTCTTAGCTCTCAGGAGCCAGCAGCTGAAGCCATGCCTGAGCTTCCAGAGAAGGTCTCACCAGAGCCATTTATGAGCCTTCTTGCCCTTCCCTTTGATTGGCTTCTTGCTTTCCTTACAGCTAGTCTTTTAAACCCACCTCCATTTTAACTAAGGGTTTTCCATGTAGATAATAAATACTTTGCCAGAATCCAGAGAGAGAAGGTCGGTACATTGTCTTGAAAATTAATCATACCACAGGAAGCTATTAGTTTGGTTTTTGTCTGCTCTTGATAAATCCATGTTGATTTTCATGCCATTTTCCATTTGTCTACACCTCCTTTAGGTATTCCCTCATGGAAGAGGTGTAAAGCTTTACATGCTAGTCAGATCAGATGAAGAGGCTCATATTTGCATGAATCACTTTCCCCTTTCTGAAGTATGGAAGTTATTTTATCTGCTAATCTTCAGCCATATAGTTCCACCCTGGCTTAATCATTTGTTCAGATGCCCAACCTATAATTTGGTGTGCCAGTCCTTTCAGAAGTCGGAAGCTGTGATCATCTTGTTCTCCTGACTTGAAGGAATTACGGAAATGGGGTTTTGCTTCCACTTTGAATTTGATTATTTCCATTTTCATACACATAACTGCTTTTGCCCGTATCACCATCAGTGCCAACATCTTTATTGTGGTTTAATTTCCGTGGTGTAGTTTGCTATTCTTTCACCCCCCCCGTTGTCATTGCATCGCTGCCCAGCCTAGTCCAAGATATTTACTGAATTTTACCATTAAAGGTGGAATCCTAAAAAAGAGCCACTAGTTAACCCACTTTCATGAAAATCAATGGTAAAACTCTCCATGTGCTCCCACTGAAATTTTGCATAAGTCTTACATTGCCTTCTGAGGGGAAAAAAAGGTGACAGGGGTGACAGGCATAGCATTTCAATAGATCTTTAAAAATAGAGTAGGCTTCAAATTTATCCTGCCCCAAATAATAATTTAATTTTTCTGAAAAAACACATTTTGTCTTTTTTTTTTTTTTTTCTTAGGGGGAAAAAAACGTAGGATGGTATTTTTAGAGGAAAAAATTCTATCCAGACAATGTTGGCCTGGTTGTAGAATGATGGGAGCTGCAGATTGCATAAATATATACTGCTTGTCAACGTAAGAGATTGTTTCACCGTAAACCTCTGCTTAAATGGCTGCATTTTGCAGGCTGTATTTAAAGTATCTGCATTTTGAGGCTGGAAATGTGCACTTAGACTATTAGTTCTGTAAAACCAGAGAGTCAAATCTGACATCCCTTACCTGGGACTGCTTGCGTAACACCTGCAGGACTGGTCCCTCAGCTTGCAAAGGTGCATGCTTCGAACTCTCTCTTCATTAACAAGCACAGGGTTTACCTAGCAATAAAAGATATCTTTGTATCATATATAGTCACAATAATGTTTATTTAAATATTATCTGATTCCTTCAGCACTTTTATTATTTACCAATGGAAAAAAAAATGACACCATTACTTTTCTTCTGAATTTAAAAAAATTACAATAGTTCAATTAAATTACTGAATTCATTTATATTTAATTGTACTTTTGGCTTTAATGTGCTATTGGAGGACATTTCTTTCCATGACTATTAGCTTTCCATGCAACATAAGAAAATCTAAAGCTATATTAAGGAAATATATTACATGGGCAAGACAAAGTCTCATTAGTGTTATTTATGGCATGCCGAAACCTCATTAGGAGAAGGTATGCTGGATTCAAAAATGCATTACTGAGAATGGTTTTTTGGGGGCGTTAGGAGAGAAATTGCTTTTATTGTGTTTCTTTATCACATACAGAGTGGTTAGTGGACATGTTGGTTTTCTAAAGCATAAAATAAATTAAGATAGAAGAATAAGAGTAATTAATCTAAGTAGTATGTGTAACCTCATTACGAACTGGGAATAGCCTGCACATGGTCGCACGGTGTTTCTGTTTACTGCTCACCTTAGTTTCAACTAACCATTAGTTTTTAACTTCTTTCACTGGATGTAAAAAGTGATCTTTTTCAGTACAGTAGTTTGCATCTTAAGCGGTAATAATGTGCTTTTAGTGCACTTCAGACTAGGGATGAGTGAAACTTGAGGTGCAGAGTCACAAATAGCCCAATTTAGGTAGTAGCATTTGCTCTAATGAGAGCTATATATCCAGTCCTGCGTAAATATTGTTTGGTAGGCATACAAGGAAACCATTCTTTGCAAGTAAATGAGAACAAAAGGAGAGTCCCTGAGTTGTCAGTCTCGGGTGGGGATGTCACCCTGCGTGGGCAGTATCCTTCCCCAGGCTGGTGCTGCTGCCGCTACCTCCCAGGGACTGGAGCGGCCCCGAAACAAAATCCCCGTGTCCCTGCAGCCCTCCATCCCCGCTCTGCTGGCACAGGCCAGATGTGAGCAGCTGGTTCCCCTTCTCGTCCGCTCCCTCCTGCCGCTGGTCACTGTCACTGCTGCTGAGCAGCTGACAAGCTTCCTTAGGCCGGCACTTCATCGGGCTGCCTCTTGACAGCGGCGTTACCTGCCAGCCACGCGTGTCATTTCGACTCCAAATCCACTATTTGACGTCGTTTTTACACCAAATCCACTTGGTGCTAACGCTGCACACAACTGCTCTGGGGGCCGTGGGTATTCAGGCTCCCTGTGCTCTGCCTGTTGCTGAAATGTGTACCTGCGGGGCTCTTTAATAATAATACATCTATTCTACTAATAGTTCTTCTTACGGCCACTCCACGTGTTGCATCTGTGGTGGTATCCATAACATTTCTGAATGTGGTTTATGTGGTTTGTGATAGAAGTTAGGAATACGTGCTAGCTTGCCCCCGAGGCTGGATCAGCCCAGCAAACCCAAAATGCTGCACACCTGCTCTCCTTGTAGGTTTTTTCCCTCAGTGTGTCACTTCAGGGTTCCTCAGAGACCTTTAGATGTTAAGGGATAACTTCATGATAGAGTCACATAGTTATTTATCAGTTGACAGGTTACTAATGCCAAGGTTTTTCTGTGGCCCAAATCCTTACTTTGAAAGGATCTACAAAGACCTAGAAGTTGAAAGTTGAACTAGATACTATCCTTTTTCCCCATCCTTTCTCCACCTAGTCATTGTAGCCATGCCTTTTTGTCTTCTGCTTCTTATTGCAGTGAACATAATATAACGTTCCTTCAGCATCTACAAACTATATGAATGTTGACCCTATTGAATTATTCCCTGTAGTAGTGAGAAGTCATAGGTAGTCTCTGCTTAAAAGTGATCTGTTTATATAGACAAAGCAGATTGGGAGGAAGTGGAAGGAAAGCATGCAGGCAAAACAAAGTCTTCTGTTCTCTTCTTTCAAAAAGTTCTTGGGAGAAGATTAAGGAGGGACAGTATTTCACTATAAGAAAAGAGATGAGGTGACTAGAAGGGACTTCGGAAAAATTAAAAGAAACTGTGAAGAAAATGGACTTTGGGGAGTTGTTCAGTAGCAGGGGAAGTTTGCAGTAAGGCCATAGAAGGTGGATGGTTAAATCTGAAACTGTGATTGTGCCAAGAGCCCAGCTACAGCTGACGTGCTCTTCCTGGGGTAGCATCGGAAAGCGCTGTCCATCAAAACGAGGCCACTTTGCTGTTGATACGCACACGTATGTGATCTCTGCTTGCTCTGGATCCTTGCTCTAAGTCTGCTGCCTTTGGAGGAAAAGGTACAAAAAAGGACAAAAGGAACAGGCCAAGAAAGTAAGGACAGGAAAAACAAAAGAGGGTATTTCAAATAAAGAAAGAAATGAGAGGAGTAAGTAAAGCTTGGAACTGATGAGTATCCCCTGGCTTTTGTTCAGGAATATCTTTCTGCTCAGATTCACATAGATGTGGGACAGGGAAGGTGATACTGTACTCATGCCTTAGGGAGTTCGAAGCTGTGGGTCTAAGGGTTGCTGGAATGTGTGGAATAAACAATCTCAGTCTTTCTTCTTCCATCTGTAATTCAGCTATCTTGTGCTGTGCGAAGAAGGTGCTATGACAAAATCTCATCCTCCCTCTTTCATCCCTACCCTGACTATTGCAGTGGTGATGACAAATACTTATCTGTCTCCTCTGCTAACCTGCTTTGTCCTTTAGCTTGCCATGTAGATTGACCAGTGCTGCCTTTTCTGTGACAAAACAAAATGCAGAAGCCTTACTATAGACACTGCTACCTCACACTCAAGATGTGCTTATGTTCACACCTTTGTTCTGATGGATTCGCAGCACTCCTGAAGCCACACAGGGTGTTAGTGAGCATGTCCAGAAGATACACAAACTAGTCAGAAAGAGATGGCAACATTCCTATATAACAAATCTAGGCACAACCCTGAAAGCAGTTGCAGCATGAGGGCTTCCTACCCATAAGCACCTTCATAGAGCAGAGCCATGTATTAGGCAGGGGACCTGAGCCACACCTGACACATGAGCTGGAAGACAATTTGTGGCATCCACTTGCAAGGTGAAAGAGGAGACCTGACGGCTCTGAAAGAGGACAAGGTGGGAAGTGCCTCGGCATTACCTCTATCAAGTAAGCTGCATGTCTGATTTAGGTAAATTAGGAAATCAAAACGGTCTTAGTCAAGTCCATGTGGGTTTTGTGGTTTTGACTTCAGATTTTTTTCTTCTCTGTCATTTGGGATGATACTGGTAACTTCCCTGACATGGGCAATGTTAGTCTGTCCTTCTGTCATTGTAATTGTAATTTTAAAACATGCCTTTAATAATACTTCTTAATAGTTCTACAGTATAAGGGTAGTGCATGCTAAAGATTGATGACTCCAGGCACGTTCATAACGAGCCTAGGAAAACTTTGTGTGATTAAGATGAATACTTCTGTTATGGCCACTTGTTTTTACATGCAGTTGGGGTGAAAGGGGTAAGCAAAGAAACCACCTAGGCCAGTCAGAGTGCTCTCACTGCTAACTGGATTTCCCTTTGGGAGGAAAAGGGACAAGACAGAATTCCTTTTGCATTCGTTTTTAGAACATTTGCATCCTGAAATAAGTAAAAAAGGAGTAATTTTCAAGTGTGGCCAAATTTGTGGCAGACTGTGACACCTCCACAATAATCATCATATGGAGGGCTGGTGTCACATGGAGATTTACTGTAATGGATGCACTTGCATGGAGGTCTTCTTCAGAAAGAAAAGCAGGCAAATTCAATTCCAGTTCCACTGTAAAGAGGGCATGAGAGGAAAATAACAATTTGATTTTGGCTTTCTTCCCTTCTCACAAAATGAGGGTGTCTCCTACAGCAGTACACAAAGGCTGTAAGAACTTGCACCTGTCACTAGGAAACCTGCCTCAAGATTTGATACAATATATGACTTCAAAGATTTATACCAGTTTCCCTTTGTCTGTTCTTTACATTGTTAGTGTTACTAATCTTCTATTATCAGGAATAGAGCAGGCTATTTGTTGCTCAAGTGTCCGTGATGATATGTGAGAAATTAATCTGAAGACATTTGGAGAACTTCTCCACCATGTCAGCATTGATCGGGTAGAGAAACTGAAGATTATTAGTTTGCAGGAATGCCTGCTTTTTATCATAATGCCTAAATAAAAACAGCATAATAAATGAGAGAGAGGAGTAGAATGTCTGAAAGACAAGACTCTGCTTCGAACACGGCACAGCAGTCCTTGCCCTTTTATAAATGGGAAATTAAAAATAGCCATTGGTGACCTTACTGAGCTCTGCAAGTTTGTTTGTTAAACAGAAGGTGGTTGTGTTGGAGCCAAGCACCTCTCTTCCTTACTGTAATTTTTATTTTAAAGAATACTTTTCCAAGCATTTAAGAGCTTTCTAAGCTCGGCCGAGGATTTGGGGAAAAGAGGAGGGCAGTAAAATAGCCGTGCTGTGACTCCTGTGAATCTCTGTGCTCTTCTGGGGGAATGTAAGTGAAAATGGTGAACCTACCCCACAGAATGAAGCAGGGTAGGTTGATCTGACCAAAATAAAGCTTGGCCAGTGAGGATAAATTGGTACTTGCCCCCAGGAAAATAAAACTCTGATGAATCAAAGAACTTTTTTTTTTAAAACCTCTAGCCATTTTCACTGTGGATCCCATGGCAGCTGCAGGATGGCTGAAGAGGGGTTGTCCTCCTTCAGAAGGGTTGGGTTTACATTTTGCCCTTGGAGTGGCAGAGCCAGCACATACCAGGACCAGCAGTCTGCAAGTCCCAGTGGGCTTCCACTGAGCACCAAGCACACCAACCTGTGCTACTTTCCACCACAGCCAATTAATTATTTCATTGTTAAATCCAGGCAGCATGCTTGTTAGCTGTGCAAGGATGAGCAGTGACTTCATAAGAAGGATTTAGAGAGGGGGTTTAGCTGATTAATGGTTTGCCATGGCATTTTCAGCTTATTTTCTCTATTTTCAGTACCTATATGACCTAAAAATTATATTATGGGTAAAAAACCCAAATGGGTTTTCCTTAACTCTCTTCTTATTAGCTAAGCAGATCCTTGCACTCAGGTCTTCTTATTTGTATGGAATCATAAAAGTTAGAAACGACTAAAGTCCTTCTAGCAAAGCATTGTTCATCCCTTATAGACATCATTCTTTTTGTAGCCTCATTTTATATGACTTAATTGATTAGATTACGAATATTCATGAGATATTATTTCTGATATATAATTTTGAAGGTGAGCATATAGATGGGCACGAGATCAAAATCAGTGTCATTTACTCGTCTTCCAAAGGTCCCAGTACCAGCACTCTCATTTGAATCCCAAAGCGGGTCTGAGTGTAATGCATTGAGTTGCCTGTAATGCGCTCAGAAAATTTTGAAATTTTTGAAAGGATTTTGAAAGGTGCTTAGTTGAGGTGGACACCTCAGGTCCCTCACTGCAGTTGCTGATGGTCCCTGAAATCTGTGGCTGTTTCAGAGAAGCTCCTTTTAGCACATGTTATTTAGTAATGTAATATCCTATACAAAGGCCAGTTATTCAGGCTGTAAATGGAAGAGCTGAATTACCCCATAAATTTGAAGCTTATTGATGTGAGTTGCTTCTAATATTTCTGTAGGGAAAAACCCACTTATTGATCACTCGGGGCACTGTCTTACTTCTGACATTAATTTAGTTGTAGATTAGGTTGGAATGTATTACTTTCATAAAGATCCTGAGTGGTTGGAGTCACGCAGTGAAACCGAAGCACAAATACCAGCAGACTGTGTGGCTCGTGACACTGTCTGAAATAGCGAGCAGCCCCAGTGAACTGGCACGCTCTTGGTTCACTTTCCACTGAGAGAGCTTATCACAGTAACAAACAACAGGTAGCGCTTTCATGAAATAGCTCTCTTACTTGAGCTGCTCAGAGGTCATCCTCGAAAGTCTCCCTCTAGGTGCTTTAGTAAGGAGTAGTGGGTAAGGAGGATTCAGCAAAGGATTTGGGCTAGTTTATGTCCCAACGCTGGCATAGATGTCACAAAGAATTAACAGAGCAAGTGCGTGAAACCAACTATAATCTTGATGGGCGTGGTGGGTTGACCCTGGCTAGATGCCAGGTGTCCACCAAAGGTGCTCTATCACTCCTCCTCAACAGGACAGGGAAGAGAAAATATAATGAAAGGCTTGTGGGTCAAGATAAGGAGAGGGAGAGAGCACTAAGCAATTACTGTCACGAGCGAAACAGACTCAACTGGGGGAAATTTGCTGAATTTATTATCAATAAAATCAGAGTAGGGTAATGAGGAATAAAACCAAATCCTAAAAATGCCTTCCCTGCACTCCTCCGTTCTTCCTGGGCTTAACTTCAGCCCTGATTTTTCTACCTTCTCCCTGCCAGTGGCACAGGGGGATGAAGAATAGGGGTTGTGACCAGGTCATCACATATTGTTTCTGCTGCTCCTTGCTCCTCAGGGGGAGAACTGTTCACACTCTCGCCCTGCTCCAGCGTGGAGTCCCTCCTATGGGAGACAGTCCTCCATAAACTTCTCCAACATGAGCCCTTCCCAGGGGCTGAAGTTCTTCACAAGCTACGCTAGTGTGGATCTCCTCCATGGGGTGCAGTCCTACAGGAACACACTGCTCCAGTGTGGGTCTCATGTAGGGTCACAGGTCCTGCCAGGAGTTTGCTCCAGCATAGGCTTCCCATGGGATCACAGCCTCCTTCCAGCATCTACCTGCTCTAACATGGAGCCCTGCACAGGCTGCAGGTGGATATCTGCTTCACTGCTGACCTCCGTGGGCTGCAGAGGCACAGCCTGCCTCACCATGGTCTTTACCATGGGCTGCAGGGGAATCTGCTCTGGCACCTGGAGCACCTCCTCCCCTTCCTTCTTCTCTGGCCTTGGTGTCTGCAGAGTTGGTTCTCTCACGTATTTTTACTCTTCATTACAGCTGCAGGTTGCTGCACAATTTTTTGTTGTTTCCCTTTCAGTCTGTATGTACTGAAGACTATAAATGCAGTAAAGCTGAAATTGTTGTAAACCCTGAGAATGGTCTGGCTCTGAGCTAACACCTTTCCTCCATTACAGCTAGAACTATATCAAGAATGATAGCTGCCTGCCCAGGTAAGGCAGTAGGGGCCAGGGATGATCTATGAGGCCATGGGAATTACACCTCTTCGGCTCTCTAATGTGTCTAGACTGGATCAAGCCTGGTATCCAAAAGTGGCCAGCACCAAGTGTTTCCAGCAAAGGTTAGAGAAGGGTTGGGTGAGCATCAAAGCAGTCAGACATGCCAGTCCAGCATTCTGTCCAATGTGAATCTCCAGCTTTGCAGGCTGGCATGCACTGTGAAGCGCCTGTCTTTGTTAGTGGTATCTGCTTTAAGCCTGAATTTCTTACTATTACAGCTGCATTGACACTTGTAGAAAGTTGATACATTCTTTCCCTCAGGCATTTCTGTCACAACTGAGTTCCACTCTCTAATTACATATTTCACAAAAAAGCATTCGATTTTGTTGTTTTGAATCCGCCACCTTTGGCTTTTAGTGTATGTCCTTACCTTGTTGTTTTGAGACCAAGAAAGAATGGACCTTCTGCCTTTTTATCATTCCCTCCTTTAGAAAATTGTATCATGTCCTCTGCTAATGATTTCTCTTTCTTAAATTAAAAACAACCAAACAAAAAAACCAAAAACAGAAAAAACCCCTCACCAAACAAAAAAAAACCCAACCATTTTTTTTCTGTCACTTTTCATAGGAGGGATTTTTTGTGTTCTAATTTCGTTGCCCTTCTTTGACCTAGTTCTGCAAAGGGGAGCGAGGAGCACTGTGCACAGGCTTCAACAGGAGGTTGGAAGACTTCTAGAAGTGTATCTTCATTATATATTAGATTTTTTCTGCATGCATACTAGCATGTATGGACTTCTTCCATTGTTAAAAGAAAAAGACAGTGCACATGTGGCAGAATGTAATTAGTGTGTGGCTGCTTGTTACACAGGGGCTTTTATAAGCAGGGGCCCATTAAAAGCAGAAATAGGTATGTACCCTGATGAAGTGATACACTGCATTGAGGGCAGATCCACAGCTGTTAGAAAACTTTGAGTGAGTGTGAAGCCAAGTCTTCTATTTTCTGTTCTACCATCGTGACTGGATGGCAGTGTTTCTGTCAAGTGCCTGGATAGAGGGTGGGATCCAGAACCACAAAGGCAAAATGTCTATAAACTGATGAAACTGTTCAGGCCACTACCCGCTACTGGTTCCTGACCAGGAGGTGGAGGGACCTTTGGAATACACAGAATGCATCCTCAGTGGGCGATAAGGGATTTAGTATAGTTTTAACCATTCCTGGCTTTAGTATTGCTATTATATGACTATCGAGGGATCCAAATCAGAGTCAGAGCGTGGTGCAAACATGTTACAGATAGATGGCCATTGTCTTTTTGACTCAAGCCCAGAAAATGACAGGAATTCAGGATGAAGAGGAACATGTTGGAGTTAATATTTAATTCTCAGCTTGTGTCAGTGCAGTTTATTTGTTCTCTTTCTGCTCTTTTTTGTCCCCCTTTTCCTCAGTGGTGCTGTTTAAGGATAGAGCTTCCAGCCTTAACCCTGACTTGCCTTCTTTTGGGGCTTCAAGTAAGAGACTGCTTTAACTTAAGGGGTTTTGTAGTTTAATTTATTTTGGTTGGTAAAGAATATTCATCACTCATTTAATTCAGAAGGTATCTATTGATTTCTTTCTCCTCATTTGGTATTTTCTGACATTTTATAGCACTTGCTATTGATTTATACAAAATCCGTAGTCCGAATGTCCCAAGGAATGCTTTATTCACTTGTCATTTGCTGTTTTTCTTAACTAATAAATTTAACAGCTGTGTACATCCAGTCTGTTAAGATCGCGTGGCTCTACTTTCAAAGAGATGACAGTCTGGCACTAACAAATGAGTAATTCTTTCAGGCAGGAGCTTAGAAGTTGCAAGATAGGCAAGACAGAGAGGCGAGCTCCTCCTTGACTGGTTAGCAAGACAAAGAAAGCTCCTCTACGCAAAGGACACTTAGGTTAAGGTGGGGAAAACACAGCTCTGCTTCAGCCTGTGCAATATCACACGTTGTGGTGCTCTAATGGCAGCTTTATTTATAGCTTGTCGACAGGTAAGCAGTTTAAACAGCACATGCAGCAATACACACGAGGGCAGGTATGTCTAACCTGCTCTGATCTGCCACGCTACCAGCTTGCCAGGTGGTATAGTTAGTTCTGCAGGGCTGCAGCAGAGTGCAGGGTCTCCATTAGGAAGGTGGGGCCCTCAGCAACTGACATCAGAAACCTCCATCGGGGGTTATAGTCTAAACTGTACTTCCAGAAGTGATCAGGGGATTTCCTGAGCCCAAGTCTCACTGAAGGTCAATGGGATTAGGTCTTCTTTGCACTGGTACCTTCTAAACTATCATTTAAATTTGGCTTTGGGAATAAGTTATGAGCTTTGTGTGATCTTAGATATATGGGAGAAGATGCTGGAGTCCTTTGGAGCAGGGGTCAGGGGGAAGAGGGATCTGCAGTGCTTAGGAGGTGCCCAAACACACTCTTATTTGCACTGTGAATAGTTCAGTCTTGGCTGTGTGGACTTCACTGCACAGTGTATGGGGGTGGTGTTTAGAGAGAAAAGTGGCTGTAAGCTCCATCCAGAAAGGTGCTGCCTTGGCCTGAAGCCAGGGGAGTGGAAGTCTTCTGCACCAACTTGGCCACTTGGGCGTTAGGAATGTAAGTCTGAGAGTCACCCTCAGTTCTTCCCACTGTCAGCAAAGACATGTCCATGGGGTGGTGGTTTGCATCAGCCCAAGGAAAGTACCTGGGCTGAAGTCAGATGACCCACCCTCTGCAAGCACCTTCCTTCTCTGTTCTTTACTAAAGGGACCTGACTCAGGTATGGACAGGTGACATTCAGGTTCCACAAAGCAGGTGAGATGTCATCACCAGAAGATGCCCTTGCCTCACTGTGTCTGGGACTTACCCTGGGTACAGCAAGTTTGGACAACAGTTCCCTGGGGATTGCTCTTTCCTATCTCTGGCCTGTTGGTACAGGCTCCTAAAAGGGAGTCTTGTTGATGAATAAGAAACACTGTGTGAATAGCTTTAATGTAGGCTCTGTAGGAAATTATGTATCTATGGCTTGGATTTAGTTCAGGGACAACTTAAATTTTACCTGTAGTAATCACTGTACAGTTAAAAGTTGAGAGGTACTTCAAAATTTTTCTCTTTCATGTATTATCATGCAGTGCTCCTTGATCTGGGTAGCACTCGAAGGCATTTATAAGCTCTTCTTCCATCTCTTAAAAACTGCTAGAGGGACTTTTTTGGTATAAATCTCATGCTTGCATGAGTTAAAGTGCCAGCCGTGAGTCTAGCACTGAAGACTTGTGATCTAAGAGGGAGAAATGCGTAAAGATGCTCTACACTGAGAGATCCCGAGGATCCCTTGGTAAGTTTACTGGTTCACACCATTGTCCTCTGATGAGAAAACTCAGGAATGCCTGTTACTGCGAGGCTGAGATGGGTACGCGTGGCAGGAAAACAAAACTGCGGCAGGAATTTGGTGCATACCAGGTACCAGGCTTCAGTGGTTAATTCACGCAGAACTGGTAGCAGAGATCAGAGCACAGCGTTTGTTTAGGAAGAAGGAAATGAAAGGTGGGCATATCTAGGACTGTTAGGAGAACACAGAGCTTTGAAAGAAATACGCTGAAATGTGGTGGGCCCATGTGGTGCTGTGTCCGAGCTGACATCACCATAGTTTTTGAAGGAGGTGGTGAGAATTGCTGATATTTATACTTGCATCCCTCCAGCGACCATATCAGTTAGTCTACTGGTACCTGGCATATTGCTGAGTCTCCTCAGAAAGGAGTTTGGTGCTCCACTAAAGACCCTTTGATGCACTGAGGTTACTGGGAGGCACCTGAAGCCTTTTCTGCTTCATCATCGTTCCTGATCATGCCACTGGAAAGCAGATGGCTGATGAGGAGCTCCGGGCAACCTTGCTGAGCTGGAGATGTATCCTCCTGACCATATCCAACATAGGCAACGCTACTGTGCTTGGGTAGGTAGTTGTGTAAGGGCTGTGGGAGTGTGAGAAGCCAGTCCTTACCCAGAAGCAGCACCCATTCCACGGTTCAAGTGTTTTGAAAAATCAGGATGTGCTTGGGTAGCAATTCAGTATTCAAAAAACCCTTGTGTTTTTCTCACTTTTTTTTCTTCACACTGCTGGCAGCTGTATGGTGGGATCACAGTAATAAATTGTATTAAAGCAGAAATTAGCCTGTTGTTACAGTTGAATCTGATCCTCAGGATGGATTCCTGAAGCATCCTCGTTGCTTTGTGCTGATAAATCCGTTCTCACAGCAGCACTTTTCTCACTATTGGAGATGGAATTGCAGCAAAAGCCTTTTAGACTCAGAGCTGTAATATCCAGAGATGTTTTGTTTAGAGTAGTGTAAAATCAAGTATGTTGTATGAACTTCAAGCAAGGTACATTTGAGCTGAGTACTGGGTTACGGAGAATGATGTATGGAGCTTCTTTAACTGTGTGGAGTTAGATTTGATTCTTAGCAAATAAGTGACAGATTCATATGTAGGGGAAAATTGAAGTTCTCATCTATATATTGTTTTTGTTATGTTTTCTTTGCTTCAGGCTCTAACATATCAAAGACACTGTGGGTAAAAAAAGTAGTTTGATTTCCATCAGTAAATGTCCTCATATTCTTGCAGCTCATACACAATTTGGGCTGTTCCGTGGTGGTAAAAAAGAAAAGGGAAAGTCACGAAATAATTCATCGCACTTCAGAGCAGCTTGAATTGGAAGCATTGCTAATATTTACAATTATCGCCAGCCCTTTCTGGGTGCAATCCATCTTAGATTTAGAATTGTGCTCCTGGCCCAGTACAAATACGTCGGTGTGTTGGTTTGCATCTGTCTTTGCCATATGCGGAGTAAGACGAGCACTCCTCCTGCTTTCTGTTGGAATTTTTTTATTGTACCCCTCCAAAATCAGAGCAGCTGTTGCCTAGACGCTGCCTTTCGCAAATGACAGCGCTCTTAAAAAGCGAGCTTATCTCATCTCAAGGATTTGTCATTGGCGTCATTATATTTTGTTATCATCTGGGAGGTAGGATTCAGTATTGGCAGTACCGCTGGCCCTTTGTCCTCCTGCTGATGTGGTTCAGGCACTCCTTTGCTGCCAGCCAGCAGGTGGGTAGCGTTAGAGACAGAGTTTGTTTCGCTGAGGCCACATCGGGGGCTTTGGATTACCTTCTCCTGGTGCCTCTGTTTGAGTTAAGTAAAAATTAGTTTTGATTTCACCCGGAAAGCAGAATTCTAATAAGTAGTTTTTTGAACAGAATGTCCCTTTGCATCTCTTTTGTTGCCAGCCTGATGCCCCCCTCCGTATCTGTGCAAGCATCTGGCTCCTTCTGGCATTTGTACCGTCTTACCTTGTGCTCCCTGGGTCTGAAAATAAAATACCCCTACGCGGAAGAGGATCCAGTGCCCAGCGAGCTGCCGGTCCCTAACACACGTCCTAAAGTCACACTGAGCGCAGCTGAGAGCTGCACCTCCCGAGCGCCTCCCATTAGTGAACTAAGAGGAGAAAGGGGAGGAAACAAAACCCCAAACCCACAGAGGAGAAACTGGGAGCTGCAGGGCTGGAGGCTCACGACATGGCCACAATGCGGGGCGGCTTGTGCCGGGTAACGCTCCGCACATCTGGTTTTCTGGCGAGGACATTGTCCAGCTGTGGAAGGCCCAAAACTTGTGACAATAGATGTTTGTGAAACCTGAGGAATAAGGAAATGTTTCCCAGCGGTCGGAAGAAAGGGGCAAAGGAAGGGGTTTGGGTTTGTGTTGTAGCAGCCCTGTACAGAGGTCTGACTCAGCCCAGGGAGGATGGCTGGGGGTCTGCAGATGAAAATCCCCAGGAGAAAAAATGAACCCAAAAATTAATCTCTTTTTTTTTTCTTTTTTTTTTTTTCTTTTTCCTGCTTTTTAAATATTTATACAG
>WTSP01023786.1:0-15814 GCA_025331215.1 Actenoides lindsayi
AACCAGGAATTGAATAGCTGAGATTTGATAATACTTTTTTTTTTACTTTGTTTTTTTTACTATTATTATTATCATCATAATTTTAAAAAGTTCACCTGGCACTTTATAGGCACTTTCTGAAATGCAATAATACAGGAGAGACTGTGAAAACACATGTTCTTACATACAGTTAACCAGTTCCACTTTCTTTTAAAGAGATTTCCAGAAGCTCAGTCACTGAAGAATTTATAATAGTGAATTCACCTCCTGCAGGCAAACACAATAAGGGTCAGTTCTTCAAAGGTCTTACTATTTAGGCAGAACCGGAATTATTCTGTCAATTTTTCCCCACGAGGTCAAAGGAGGGGGTGGGGGGGAGAATCCTCTCTCAACAGATAACTCTAGCAAGCTCTTATCAGTCACCTAATTGCATATGATAAAACCACTGACTAAAATTTTCCATGCAGAGACTTTTCTGCTCTTCAGAGAAGTGTTCTAGAATTGTTGATAGGGGGAAAATTACTCTTTTAAAGATAACTTAAGTTCTGAACTGTTAAGCAATGAGATTCTTGGCTGCAGCCTGCGAGCCCTGGATAAAACGCCATCCGGCCTTTGTTTGAGGTCTTTTACTGAAGCTAATGACTGGTCTTGTGCCGCCCTGAGATAAATGACATTATCTCTGAGTGGTTTGACAGGAAACAGACATGTTAATGGTGAAGCTGCGGGGAGGATCTGCTGTAGCTCTGACAAAAGAGTAAAGCTTGGACCCCTGGTTGTGATCATTAACACATAATGCATCCCAGTTTCTCCTACCAGGCCCTTGATAATTGGAAACCTATTTTTTCGACAACAACGTAAATAATAAATCTGAAACGTGCAGTTTTTCTTCCACGCTAAAACTCCTGCCCCCTTTTTTCATATGAAATGAAAAATCTGATTTTTAAAAGGTGTCACCTGTAGACTCTCTAATACTGTTTGTGGGCAATTCTGCAGCCTCCTTTCATGTTAATTGGACATATCCTTTGCATGTTGAATGCAAGTTCCCCTTTATTTGCTTTGTGTTATCTATGCAATTTGCATTTGTAAAAGTAGGCAAAAAAAACCACAACAAACCTCATTTCTCCACATCTTACAATGGTGTTACTGGTACATGTGGTATCGAGTACATTTTAGAAGCATGGTCAGGAATATGGTCTCAGAAATAATAGCATTCCTGCCATCAGAAACACCACCTGTACTTCTTTCTTGGATAAAGATACATGTATTTTGGATTTCCGTCACCCACCCTGGAAATAAATTCGGTTTACTTCCACAGCTACTTAGGCAGCTTTGTGTCATCACCACATGTTTTGTATTTCTCAGATACAGTACTCACTCTTAATGGCATGTCTGCTACATGTTCCAGATTTATTCCATGGTATACAATTGAAACTGTTGAATATAACCTAGAGTCAGCCTTGTTCTGATCTAAGATACTTTCTACAGATGATCTAATAACTAGGTTATTCCTTACATTAAAAGTTTAGCAGTGTATCAGCTTTATATTATACTTCTGTGATGTTCTAACGTACGTGGTGATATGTAACTGCATTTCCTGAAAGGATGGAGAGATTATCTGACTTCTTAATTGTGCTTTATTTCCTACAACAGAAATATATCCTGCCATAAGTCCATAGGGTGACACCTGTGGTTCTGTGGATGTGACTTCAGTTGAAGGGCTGGCCATGCTTTGGAAAAAATAACGTCTGTTTTAATGTGTGTATGTGCCAAGAAGTTATTTCTTAATAATAATCACAGAAAATATGTGGATCTCTTTTTAAATTTTGGGTTGTAAATAACATTCCCTGTTGGGTGAAAGACAGCAAAATGGTGTTCCCCGAAAAATTTCTGATGATGACATAATTACAAAAAGTAAGTAGCTTTGTAAAATTTAGAAAAGTTTGGTTAGATTTCTTTTTTCTTTTCAATTTGATGAAGTTTTTTTATTTTTCTCTTTTTGCACCAGTGTTTCTTCCCTGCAGTGGGAATTTTGTGGTGCAGTATTTTGCCGAAGTGAATAATAGATAATTTTAATAAGTATTATTATGAAAACTCATAGCAGGACTTGAGGGTTTTTCCTAAAATCAGTTTTTCAATCACAAGATTAAAAAAAGATAAAATTATTACCTTCTTGAATTAAAACCATTTACTTCAGGTTATGAGTAGCCACTTGGGCAGATGCGAAGATCACACTATGACTTTTGGTTGTGCTGTAGCCAGGGTTTCAGTAAGCATTCTCTTTATATTTTCTCTCTTTATCCTGACTAAATAGTCTTGGCAATTGCAACAAAGTCTTTGTATTTGAATGAAAGGTGGTAAAGCTATTCAGGGTGACTTGACTGACAAGCAAGTTCTTCCTTACTTTTTTCCCTTTCTTGAAAAAGATGAGAGAAAATTAAAGGAAGAGGGAATAGGTAGTTTCCTCTGATGCCCCTGTTTTACATATACATGTATGCATACATAATATATATGCTTATATATAAAACTACTTGATGAAACAACTTCAGTAATCACCTAGGGTAAGTTGCATGCAATGAAGGTCCGCTTAGTATCTTTACCAATGATCTGGATGAGGGGTTTGAGCGCACCCTCGGTAAATTCGCATATGGCACCAAGCTGGGTGGCTGTGTTGATCTGCTTGAGGGTAGGGAGGCTTTACAGGGGATTTTGGACAGGCTGCATTGATAGGCCAGGGCAAATGGTCTGAGGTTCAGCAAGCCAAGGGCTGGGTCCTGCACTTGGGTCACAACAGCCCCATAGAGGCTTGGACAAGGATGAGTGGAAAGCTGCCCAGCAGAAAAGAACTGAGGTGGTGGTGGGGCTTGGTCAACAGATGGCTGAATATGAGCCAGCATTGTGCCCAGGTAGCCAAGAAGGCCAGCAGCATCCTGGCCTGCCTCAGGGATAGTGAGGCCAGGAGGACTAGGGAAGTTATTGTCTGAGGCTGAGGGGAGACCTTATTGCTCACTAAGACTCCCTGGAAGGAGGTTCAAGTGAGGTAGGTGTTGGTCTGTTGACCCACATAAGAAACGATAGCACGAGAGCCTTAAGTTGGGCCAGGGAAGGTTTAGATGGGATGTTAGCAAAACTTCCCGTAAGGGGTTTTCAAGCATTGGAACAGGCTGCTATGGAAGTGGTTGAGTTCCCACGCCTGGAGGTATTTAAAAGATGTATAGATGTGGCACTTAAGGACACGGATTAGTAGTTAATTGACAGTGCTGAGTTAACGGTTGGACTTAATGATCTTAAAGGTCTCTTCCAACCAAAACACCTCTATGATTCTGTGAAATAGGATTGATGACTGTATATACAGGTTTTCCAGCTCTAGGGTAGCTATGGTATTAATTAATTATTTAAAAAAAAAAAAAAAAAAATAATAAAAAAAAAAATTCTGAAGCCAACACTACCAGTAAAAAAGTTCCATTTTAGTGACAGAAGTTTATAACTTGTCTTCTTTTCCTGGAAGTTGTCAAATACCTCTAATCTCAAAATGAAGCGTTCAGCTTTTTCCAGCATCTACCTGTAACATCCGCTGAGGACATTCAGACCAAAGTCATTGGGAATTGAATGTGGAGCTCTTTATTTCAGCAATTTTGAAGTAAAGATGCTGTGTTTAATTGTTATCATTATGATAAATTTTCCTCAAACATTTTGACTTACTGTACTGCAGAAAAAAAAAATACTGGTTCCTGTATTTTCTCCCATCTTACTCTCCCATTCCTTGAGTCTTAGCCTAAATCTTATTCCTGGGTACAAACTCATCTTGGCCTAGGTGTCTCTGTCTCCTGAGAATCTCCACCAAATAATAACATAAGAAAAATTTCCTCATGTTTGAAGCATAGGCCACTAGTGGCATATGAATGCTGTTTTTGCAGTCAAAAGAGCAAACTAAAATCTATTGATTGTGATTACTTGGGAGTTTTCAAAACACAGGTGTTCTAGCTGTTGAATTGTCTTGTCATCTTATCCAAGGAGCAGATGGCATTATGCTACAGAAGTGTATTTTTACTTCAGCAGGTTTGATGTGTTTTGTTTTCCTGTTATTTCCCTGATGGCTTCTTTTTATTGAAGAGTAACACGAGGAGACCTGGTAGCAATTTTATTGCGTTCCCATAACACTTTGAAATAATAGCTTGGGCTTTGGTTGCCAGTCAAGTTTCCACCAGTCATTTTGATTCTGGTTTTTATCACGTGGCAGCGGAATATAGAGTATAATGTTGTTTTCCCTCAGAAACTGTCTCTATTTCATGCTTCAATTAGCAACAGAAGACTAAGCTTCAATTGATCACATTTTTGTGAACTCCTAGAGCTTGCTTTCTTCATTCTGATGAAAGAAAGCATCAAGTTTAGGCTCAGTTTCCCAGGAAATTTTGAGGCACATCTGGCCTCTTTAACTGTGTGCCCTGGACAGTTTGATTTTTGCATTAGGCATTGAATTAATTCAGCAGTTTTGTGAAGTCATCCCCTTGCCTCAACCATACGTTCTCACTACTCAAATGCCACCTTTATTGATGAATTTCAGCAATTCTGTTCTATGGTAGAAACACATCTGTCACAGGAGTGGTACCATAGGTGTCTGTTACTTAAGCAAAGCTTTTAAAGTTGTCACTGCGTTCCTCAAAGAGTAAGAAGGATGAAAAGCAATTTGTAATCTTTTTTCTTGTAGTGCATAGGGCCAGACCAAATTATTTTTGGATTTCCTGTCACCTCTTTGAGTGATTTCTGTGGATGGCTTATGATAAAAGCAGCAATAATGTTTGAATTGGAAGGATTTGGTCTTTGGGTTTTCATCCTTTGTGGAGAACTGTTTGTTTATGTGTGGTTTGCCACACTACATGGACGGTTCTATCAAATCTGTGCTTTATTATAGGCTTCTAGCAGTGTAGTAATGGCAGTAGTTAATGTGTTTCGGGGTTTCATGTTCTTGCCAGTTCTTCCATTTTGAAGGTGGGAAGTGAAACTAGATCTTTATCTCTGCGACAAAACGTAATAATTAGAAGAAAATACAATTAAAAATGGACCTCATTACTCAGTTGAACTTTGTTTTACTACTAGGAGTTTTAAATCTGATTTAGTAAATGTCAGGGGAGTTGTTTAGTTAGCTTGCACTGAGGATGAAAATCTAATATTCCAGGAGTATTTCTGGATATATTGAACTTATCTGACAAAGTTTTACTGGTTAATTTTTGTCATGGGATTAGTGCTAGGCTGTGTATATGAAATTGGTGGATTGGAATTCTGGACCTCAGGAAGATACTACTGCAGTTAGAGAACAATGAAGGTGGCTGTTCTATACCAGGTGTTATGAAAAAAATAAATTCATGTTTTTACCCACCTCAGCCAGCAGTAAGGTGCAGTGTCATGTACTAGTGTTATTAGTTGCCGTTGAAGGACAGGATCATGTGTATGTGTGCATGTATGTATATCAGTGTATATACTCATACATAGATGAGAGAAGTGTATATGTATACATACACACACAAAAAAAGAGTTGCTGCTGTTGTATAAATACAACAACTGAGTTTTCTATATTTACATTTCATGTCCAGATCCTTTAACAATCTTTCCTCTGATGCTACACCAGATGCCAAACATAGAAGGGGAAAGCTGGCAGCTGTTTTCTGTTACAGTATTGCTACATCAGCCTCTACACTTTATTTTCATTTTCATATTCCCCTCCAGCCTTTCCCAATACCCTCTAAAAAGGACTTTCCCCCCTCCTTCACATTTATCTGTCTGCAGGGTTGCATGTTGTTCTTTGCTTCAAAAATATAAAACTGTGTTGTTGTTGTTGTTTTGTTTTGATTTTTTCTCTTAAGAGCTTAATGCTTTGACTCTTGCTTACAGTGAGCAGGGTCTTACAGCCCTTTCTCAACTCAAGTAGTTCATTGCAGTATGGCTGTGTAAACCCTACTTTAGCTGAGCCCAGGTTACAAAGCAGCGACCAGTATGACCAATTCAATTATTCTTGTAACAACACGTGCCACTGTATGATTTATATTTTTTGCACACCACCTGAACAGTGTTTTGTTCATTCTTACTCTTTCCTTCACCATCTCTCAGAAAATAATAGTTTCATGGCTGTATGCTGTTATTGCTGAGATATGACTGAAAACTGCATGCAGTACAGTGAAGCACATTCATTTTCATCTAGTACCCGTTTATTGCCTTGAGCACTGTAAATCTGTCAGCTCTTCACGATGCTTTCACCTCTTTCTTCATTTGCTCCAGCTTCTAGTTTGACAATGTTCCCCTGAGGCAGAATTCTAATCTGCTTCCAATTAGTTGCAAAATGTGACTCAAATTTCCACATTATGGCTGCTGTTTTACTTGCACGAACACATCTAGAAACAAATTAATGCTCTTGAATATTTATTTTTGAGCTTTCAGATTTACTCTGGGAGGAAAAGTTGCCAACTATTTCAAACTACTTCCAAGATTTACATTTTTTTTTCTCGAGCTGAAACATTTATCGTAGATTGAAAATGCCTCGTGCTGCTTAATTTTTACCAAACCTTTTCGGCTGGTCGGTAATTATTGACGAGCATATTGATAACTTAGAGAAATGAACAATACTTATAATTTAGGATAAAATTTGTTTGTGATTGCTATGCAAGTTTAGGATATACGTGCTATAGGTGCTTTTCTGCAGGGCTAGCACAACTTTTGTTGTTGGTTCTTTCGTTGGTTCTTTCGTTGGTTCTTCCTATGAGTATTTGCAGTTGGAATATGGCCTTTACTATTGTAATCAGTGGAGAAGAAATGAAGTTTTGTGTGGCAAGTGTGGAAATCTAGAATAAAACACCATGAAGATGACCAGAATCTTAACCCAAATGTCAATCCTTGTTCAGGCAAAACTAGCATTGTAGGCTCTGTGACAATTCTGCTTTACTGCGTATCCACCTCAATACCTTATGTCTGTAGTTGTCTATATGGAGAAATACAGTGTATTTAATTCAAATACACCAGTAACTAAATTTATAGGTGCAAATCTTTAGTGAGGCTTAGCACTTTACAGCTTGGCAGATTGATGTCAGCAGCAGTAATAGACTTTAAATAGGTTTGCAGAATTTCATTGAAAGTATATTGCTGAAATTGGTATCGCTAAGTACCTGTCATTTCTAAATGAGATTTACACCTGTAAATTTAGCTTTTCATTTACAATAATTCACTTATTTATAGTCACATTTAAAATATTTCACTGTCTTTATCATCTCACATTGAGGTGTTAGCCTGCTAGCCCCATGTGCTGTGTATAAAGGTCTGAATGAAGGCAAACTCACAGACAGACACACACACATTGTCTTTTAGTTCATAGTAACTGAGAACTCATTTTCCACAAGAACAGAAATGTAAAAATAGAGAAAAAGGAAAATGACCTTGATGTTATTTTATTTTCTCTTGGGCCAAGAGTGACTCTTTAACTGCAGAGATGAGAAACCTAACACGTTATTTATTTCTCTAAAGGTTTTGCTGACTTGAGTAGACTCCTGTGATTCACAACATAGTTTTATAAGGAAACAGTATTTGCAAACATTGTGAAATACTGCAGCAGCATGACATTTATTTTCCATATACAACATCAAAGTCTTTGAGGTTCAGCTCTGTAGCCATGGTGAATTGCAGTTCCTGTGATTGTCAGTTGTTGAAAAAACCAGACAACTAAAATAGGAGTGAGATTCATGTATTTATAGTTTATAATAACTGACTTAAAGACATCCAGAGTGTTTAACCAAGCCAGCACAAAAAAAACCCCACCCCCCCACACACACACATCCACATGTAAATGTGCATACACACAACTACATATTATTAATTTTTCAGGCAAAAGCCACAGTGCTTCAGAGAAGCATTAAATGCTTTTGTTGATAGCTTATAGTTTTACAAACTCTAAATGAGCTTATTGCCTTTTAACCAGCACTAAATAATAGAAGAACCTATGAGCCTCCACATTGGACAGCAGCCAAGCAGCCAAAGGCGGAGGGGGGAGGGGGAGAACTGAATGGTTTAATTGCAGAGCAAATAATTTGTTTACAGATTAAGACCTATTTGGTAGCCAAGTCCTATGGAAAAGGAGTTAAAAGAATGAGGCACTAAGGTACAGGAAGTAAGCTTTATATTTTGTGAGTAAGTCCTGCTATTTTTGCCTACTCCTAAAGCAGACGAGGCAAGTAGAAACAATATTAAAAAAAAAAAAAAAAAAGAAAGAGAGAAAAAAAAAGAATTGTTTAACAGCGAAGACTGTTGAGCAAAGTGCATATATTAAGTAGGAACAAAAGGATGGCAGAAGGGAAGTGTTGGTTCGGTTGACACACTGACAAGAACTTGACAACTGGAGCTGCTTCTAGCTAAGGCGCACCAGTCGCTGGCAAGAAGAGCTGCCCTATTTTGTTTTCTGTATCAATAGGGTAGGGGAGAAGTGCCTCTGTTAATGTGAGCAAACATAATACATTTTCTTGAAACTCTCTCCCTGAAATGCAGTTTGGCTTGCTCACAAGACCTGGTTTTCCCTCTTTTTTTCCCCCTCTTTCTTCTCTCCCATTTTAAGAGCAAGTTTTTCAGATGGGCCTTTGTTTCCGTAACATAATTAATTAGTTGACACTTCAAATGGTTAAGAAGTGCCTGTGGCTCCTGCTTTATTTGTGTTCAACATTTTTTTTAAGACCCACTTACTGATGGCTTGTAAATTTGAAGACATCATTTTCATGAGTCATTGATTTAAAGATCAAAGTCAAGAAAGCATTAAAGCAGAAGTGGTGTAACCTCTACAGTAAAGGTTGCTTAAGGTTCTTCAGTTGAACCTCCTCTTTTTCAAAATTTTTGAATTGAATTTTCTGTGGCTGCTTGACTGTAATTTCCCCACATCACTGCTGTAAATATGAATTTACAAAGTCTGAATAGGGAAAAAAAGTGTATTTGGGAAACAGGCGTGAAAAAGAAAACATTTTATTTATATAGAACATCCGTGCTGCCGGTAGCTTGGTAGGCAAAGCCTTCCTGGATAATGTGTCATGATCAGCTGTGAAAATCGGCTTTGATTTGATCAGATTATAAACCTTCTGAAGAATATGTTTGACCAGTACTTACAAATACTCCCATTTTCCATCTTCAACAGCCACAGTAAGTTTTCATGAGAGAGGGAATAAGCATAGCTGAGTGTGGCAAGTTGTGTCCGATCATCTGAAGTCACTATAAAATATACTTTTAGTTTGGTTCCCCTTTAAACTATAATAAAATGGAGATTGTCTTTTTTTTATCCCTTTGACAGTAGTCAAATTTATGTAAACAAAAATAAGAAGATGCAAGGGGAAAAAAAAAGTCTGTTGTTTATATTTGATATCCAGTACAAGAATAGGAAAGTTTTTACTGTACATGATATTGGATAATTTATGTAAGGGGGCAAGGGAAAAAAAGTTCATGAGCTTCAGGTGTTGCCTTTTAAGTGCTTAGCACAGGTGTGTGCTGTCTCTTTTCATATTGCTTGATGGAAATTTACTGATGGTATATAAAATATATAAAATGTTAACTTGTATATAAAAAAGCTCAAAGAGCATTGCCAGTAGCTTGTGCTATTAAAAATAGTATTCTCTCAAACTGTAGTCTACTAAGTAGTATCTATAACAACAGTATTCTTAACAGAGTGGTTTGGGTTTTTTGCCTTTATATTTAATTTCTGCTGTATTTCCTTATCCGGAGAATGAGAGAGAGTACATGGTGAAGTGCACGTATCTGTATTCCCAAGTAATAGGTCACTTTACCCATTGCATTCAGAGGCAGAATCTGGTTTCTTTGAAATGGGTAGCTTTACTACTAACATCTCTGCAAGGAGAATGCTGCCTTGGAAGTTATGTGAGAGTTGAATCTGTTTACATGAAGTCTAATTATATGCACAGTTGTGTACATTTATGTCCCTCTGTTTTCCACCTATTTCCATTGGACCATTAAACCAGGCTCTTATCTGATATTTGTTTGGTAACGTGCATTGACATAGTGTCTTAAGTGATTAAAAGCAGTGTTCTAAGTGACCCTTAAAGAACTTTGCATTATGTTCTGTGGGTTTTTTTGTTTTGTTCACATTGTATTTCAGAACTAGTATAATGTGACTGGCAGAGCTACAAAACCAGTGTGTAATGGGAAGTTTGCAGTAGGAAATTTTAATGCATTACCTCCGTATGGTAATATTTTTCTGCATTTACTTGGAAATACATAGTTTTATTGTTGTTGCTGTTTCTAACAGATACATGGATGGTCTTCACGCTGCAGGTTGAAAATGACAGCATTGAAGTTTCATGAATTCTCAAGACAAAATAATTCTTTTTTTGCGGGTGGACGAATTCACTCTAGGCTAAGCATTCCATTTTTGATCAATGTAGTGAAGTATATAATAGAAAGTTAAGAATTTTCTTTATCAGTAGTACTATATCCAAATGCTTCATCGACCTAATGAGCTTCTCGGTCTCCTTTGTGTAGAGTAAAAAAAAAAATAAAAAAATCAAGCAGTGTTGCCCTGAATGTGGGTCTCAGTAAATTCAAAAGAAAATTTGCATTCTAAATCAAGAATTTAAGGTGAAGAAATTATTTAATCTGAGGATTTGGGTATATTTGATATAGGCTCGCTTTGATTTTTTTGTTATTGTTGTACTGGAAGCCAAGGGGCTGATAAAATTCTGAGAAAAAGGAAGTTGCTAACATGATTTAACTCAGGAAGATAAAGATAGCTCTGCATAATATTTATGGTGGTGTAGGAGCCCCTCTTTCTTATAATTATGTTTATCAACTTCTAATTCTTTCACGAAAAAACATGTAAATATAATACTACTTCCAGAATTGAGTGACGGATCAGTGGCTTAACCTGCACTAACAGTATCTTACAGGAGACAAGCCCTTGGTAAGGTTAAGTACAGAGGTTAGAGTACATTTTTTTTCTATCTTGTTTGGCCTGTATTTGTATGGCCTATGGGTGTTTTTGATCTGGTTTTTGCCTCGCTTGCATAAAGGAGTCACTGCATTTACTTACCTTTGCAAATGAAGACCAGCTCCATGGATGAGGACTGTGACACCTTTGTTGTTCATTCTCATACTACCAGTATTTTCACTGTTTAAACTTGGAGAATGCCAGTATACCAGGTTTTCAAGGTAATTAAGCTAGTATGTTTTAGCTGTTAGTAAATTTGTAAAGCATTCACGTAGAGACCAGTCTATGAGCAGGGAAGAAATACTAGTTTGAGATCAATTGATTCTCCTTTTAAGTTACAGCTTCATTTAAAAATAAACTCATAGTCTGCTGTACTGTTGAATGATTGTATTCATTGGTTTTGGGGTCAAAGCATCACTACAAGTCATTTGAGTAGGGAAGCACAATTTCTTTGGTTTGGTTTAAGTCAGGCTGCACTTAGAGGAACAAGTACCTCCAAGACTAACTCCTCTTAGAGCACTACAGAAATTCTTTGATACTTTTATGAGTTTGCCAGTGTGGAGATGGTCTGTGGTAACTCTTGTTTTCTTGATTTCCAGACACAAAAGGTCACATTTTTATTCAGTTCTCTCTCAAAAGGTTTTGCACAGCTGTCTTACAAAAGAGTATCTGCTAATGTCTTGGCTGTACTGTTGTTTTTGCATCTGGATGTGTAATGAAGTTGTATCTGTGAAACAAGTGTGAATGGCTCAGTGCCAGGACAAAAACTGGTAGCTGACTGCCAGAGCATGCCTCAGCCTGCAGGCATTGGTGGAACAGTTTTGTTAGGTTTTTGAAAATGAAACTTGAGCTCTAATCCCATGTGGAGTTCTAAGAGCATCTACCCAGAACGCTATCAATACTCATCGCTGACGAATACTTTCTTATTTTCCCTTGTTATTTTATACAAGGTGGGCTATTCCCTCACCTGCTTCTGTCAAAACAAACCAAACCAACCAAACAAACAAAACAAAACAAAACAAAACAAAAAGACAGAAAGGGAAAAAAAAGAAAGAAGCCCAGGTGATCACAATACTGTGCTTTTTCTTATCTAGTGTCCAGCTTGGCTGCGATGAAAAATGGGGTTACATGGGCAATGTTGAGGGAAAGGCAGTGATCTCCAAAATAGGTGAGGTGGTTCTGCTAAAGAGTATCTGGGTTTGATACCTTCATTTTAATTCAGCTTGGTTGCAGCTGTAACAAGATGTATAACTCCATCGTAAATGTATTGAGTTGATTTGGGCATTTAGACTGACATTTGTAATCTCCTGGTTAACCAGAGCAACTTATTAAAAAAAAAAAGCAAAACAAAAAACCAAAACATACCAAAAATGAGAACAAAGGAGATGTGAACCTGGAAGTCTTTTTACTTTAATACATTACATTGCCTTCTTTCTTCACGAAGGCCATCACTACTTTATACATAATTTTTTCTTCTTATTTCCACAAGATGAGTGATTATTCTTACTTTTGCTTGCACTTGTGTGATGCTATTTTCTTTCATTTATATTCACATTGTAGTGCATTCTTCATTTTTTCCCATTGTGTTCTGTATTCAATGTTAGTAGAAGAGGTGGAATGTAAGGAGAAAATTTTCCTCAATACCTTCCTGTTCATTTGACAGATTGTATACATAGACAAGTGTCTGATTCCCTGATGTACTATGTCAGTTTCCCCAATTGTTTCTGTGGATTTACTAACTGGTTACTGAGGAGAGAAAAGTATTTCTATATTAATAGGGAAGTATGTTGTGAAACCGCAGAAACGTATAGAAGTCTCCAGGGTAAGCTGTGTATCTGGAACAACTCTGTCAGGGCTTTCCTTTTTTAAAAAGCTTTCGTTAACTTGAAGGGACGGTATGTGTAGAAACCTGAAATTGACAGGGTTGCTGAAATCTTGTCTCCTGTCCTGGAAATCTCCATCTAGACCTCCTCTTCAGCAACATTGGAAACTTCTCATCCGCCTTTGTATGGCTAGGTGCTCTCGACATAGCTGGGAAGAGTATCACGGCAAGGACAGGGTTGAATTTCAGGCATCATGACAGGAGCTGAAACTGAGTCATTTTATATAAATGATGGTTGACTAACATCTTTCTTCTAGTGACAATGAGGGATTTATATGTATTTTTTTTTCCTTTCTCCTCTTGTGTTTACTCTTGCCACAAGACCCTGGAAAACACCTTTTTTTGAGCTGTCACAAGACAGGATCAACCTTGTCTTTAGGACACTCTTGAGTGCTAAGTGGTTGTTTGTGGATCTTTCATTGTCTGTTGATTGCTGGTGAAATAGTCAATGGTAACCCATGGAAATACATAACTATATGATTCCCTGTGCAAGTGATGGAATTTGATAGATTCTGTGCCTATGTGCAAATCTATGCTGTTTAGGGAGACTGGTAGTGATGTGACTAGAAAATCACATGCTGTTCTTCTGCATTTGATGCACATTAGCTTGCTTTCTCTAAGGCATCTCAAAATGGGGAAATTAAAAAAGCACCTCTTTGCAAAGGAAGAAGCAAGACAGTGTAAGGCCTCAGTGAGGGGAAGGACAGTCTCTTCACTGAGTCTCTGTGTTGCCCACTGAAGGTTGTGACACGGAGTGACTCATGAATCGTGGCTTCATTGTCCTTCTGTGGCCCCAGCCAGATATTTTAAGTGCTGTGCTTAATGCTGAAATGCAGCTTCTCAGTAACCAAGATGAACATTTTATGATGAACTCATTCCACTTAAATGTGTTTTCACAGTGCAGGAGAGCCTAATGGCAGCAACTAATTGCCAAAGGGTTAGTTCCTCTCCAGTATGCTAGCATTTTCACATATATATAGCTATGCTTGCACTAACTTGGATTTCAAGCTCCTTTCATCTCAGCAAGAGAAACCTAAGAAGCACAAGGGATGTATATTGGCTTGTTGCAAGTGCTGGGGGCTGGAAGCAAAACACCATCTTTCTTGGTTACAGTTAACCTCCTACTGAACTCTTGATGGCTTGAACTGGCACCAGCCCCATTTCCTGCTTCTGGAGCTTCCTCTGCAAAATTTGTACATACAGATACTGTAGGAGTTATGATAATGACTGATGCCATTTACAGGACTGTTGGGGGCTAGCTTGAACGACCTGGCCTTAGAAATGTTCTTTAGATAGTTGTAAAAAAAGATATATAATGTATGAGGCAAATGAACACAGTAGTGACAAAGGAGTTTCCAGACTGGCTTACTTTGTTTAACCTAGTTAAAGATCCAAAGAGTTACGTTCATAAAATACAGATACGTTCTGTGCAGAGACCTGTAGTTGTTTCCGTACAAGTCAGCTAGAAGTTTGCATATTTGAGGAAAATATTTAGGTGTCATGGGTGTGGCTGTAAGTGTCGTGCATCTAGAAAGTGGAGACTATTTCTGGTTTGCCCACAAAATCTGGGACTAATTCAGTGGATATTAGCTTTACCTTTGATTATCAAACAGTTCCAAAGTATGGTGATATATGTTTGTTCCCAAGCTGTTAACTTTATGAAAAGTCACTGTATATCAGTTAGTTAATGATGTTTATAGGATCAACATATTGTTCAATAAGCAAATTCCCCATGGCAATTAAAACGTGTTATAATCTTAAAATACAGTTATCTAACCTTTTAAAAGAATGGCTTGTGTGCTACTCTGTGCCGCTGTTATAATGGATTAGAAATGAAAATCTAATAATGAGGACATTTTCTCTCTAATGAAACTAAATATGGGGATGTCTTCCCCTTGTGTCGCTGCTGTTAAAGTTACTGTCAGTATTAAAATTTGAATTCCTCCTCCTCCTCCTCCTCAGTCATCACTGCTGAATAAACTTGTTTTTGATTGCAGCTTCACAGATTAACAGTTCCTTACTGCCCATATTGCTCTCCAAAACACAAGGGTAGCCTAAAATGGCTGCAGATTATGATGTATGGCTGCTCTTGTGAAGCTGCAGCTGTGAATCTCAAAGAGGATGTAACCATGCAGAATCGCTCTTTTAGATGGTCATTAGCACTGCATAAGTACAAGCCTCTTTTTCAGATAGCATTTATTCTTCACGGTTCTTCTACTAGTATGTGATGGCAGTGTCATTTGCTAAGCATTGAATAACAATGAATGTTTTATTGAAGTACAGTATTCTGAACCAGTGCTTTTTTAAGCTGTTTAAGTGCTTAATTTTCGTTTGACTGCTCCTTTTCATGCAAATGTGAGTGTAGCAGAAAAAGCCATTACATCCTCCTCCCTTGTGCTGGTGTGATGTATTGGACTAAGCTGAAGGCTTGTGTGTGGGAGAAGGAAACATAGTTTAATTTGTCAGAGTTACCCACTGGAGTCTGATTCTACTCTAGTTTTACTTGTCATTCTTCATTTTGCTTAGGACAAACACATGCAAAAAAAGCAGAAAGCTTTCTGTGTGAAGCTAAGGAAAAAACGAGCCAAGAAGCAGTCTCTTCCTTGCCCTCAACAGATGGAATACCAAATTTCAAATTCCTTTGACGTGAATGACCAGAGGAATTAGGTCTAAATATTTCAATGCATGATTATTTCGTTCTTCTTCCAAGGATCTCAAAGCACTTGGAGGCATTACCAGTTCATTTCTGAAGAGCAGATTTTTAATGTGGTTAACACCTACAACTATGGTAAAGTTTTTGAACAGTCTAGCACCTACTTTTGCCATTATGAAAATCTGAGGAAAGATTGTACACCCAGAGTGCTTTGTTCCTTTGAACATCTGGCCTCCTGTTTTGATTTGTGAGCTATTTTGAAAATCTGGCATCAGTTCTGCGGTTTAAATTCTAATTAAATATAGTACACAGTCTGGCCATAAGCTTCACAATACCCAGAGGGAAG
>WTSP01023786.1:18984-31594 GCA_025331215.1 Actenoides lindsayi
TTTTTTTGTTTTTGGTTTTTTTTTTTTTTTTTTGCAAGACAGCAATTTTCCACATGTTCAGTTGTAGGAACACAAGGACCGACAGTAGTACCCTTAGGTAAAATTGACATTAAAGGTGTCCCTGAAGCAGTAAAGCTGTGGAAGTATCACTGTCATGGTTACCTGGGGAAACAATCTGGAACTGACATCTCTTTGCCCCAGCTGTTTACTAAAGGCACAGTTTATGATATGAATCTACTGCTTGAAATGCTTCATATCTGTGTGTCCTTACATGTATGACTATAACCCTCTTAGCTGTTAGGCTATTGGACTAACAATATGCCATCCTCCAGTAGGATAGGTGTGTGTAATGTCACAGGTAAAAACAAGGGAAGGGAATGAATGTCTGGAAGACCACAACGAGCTTGAAAAACTGGCTTATGATGAACAGTTGGATTTGATGATATTTAAGACCTCCTTTCAGTGAAAACAATTCTGTGATCTGACAGAGTATGTATTCTGGAGCTGTGTTTGAAAGTGTAATTTTCACATTACTGGGGCAGCAGAGATTTGGTCAGAAGTTAACTGCTGGCAGTACCCAACATAGTTTATATTAAGGTAGCTCTAGACAATCCCCACAAATGAAATTCTCTTTTCCAGATTGTATGACCTTAAATCCAGTATAGGTAGAACTGAACACAGGTTGTTTGCAGCCATGCTGTAAGACACGTATCTTTTAGACCCTTGAGTCCAGACAGAGTTAACTGATGACTATACAGTGACTGGCCCAAGCTTAAACACTATCCAGTTACTATTGCTGCATGTAAAGTGCCAGCAACAGATTGGTTGAGGTCCATCTCAGTATGCATGTTTACATTTGTATGGAGGAATAACTGCTCCCTTTGGACGTATGTTCTTGTCTTGTTTCCATTCATTTATGTCTAAGAGTAAACCTCTGCTCAGCCACCTTGCATAGAAATCCGGAAGAAAGGCACAATTGTGGTATTTTTTTATGTCTCCCCGCCCCCCCCCAGTTGAAGACTGAAATGAACCTGAAGATGGATTTATAGTATTTTTACTTCAGTTCATCCAAGTCATTAGAGAGACAGAGTAAATGGATGCCTTGAAGGCTGGGTAATTTCTTTATAATAGTAAACAGCTCTGGTTTTGAGGTAGAGAAAAGCCATCAAACACTTCTGTGTGTGGATATTCATTTCCAAATATCTGAATAATGATTGAAGTTGTATGATAAATTCAGGAAATGAATGCATAGAAGTTGTCACCTTTATCCACCAAACAGCTTTTGCAGCCTTTCACAACTTCCCATATGTTAATGAAAAACATTTTATGAGAAACTGGCAGCTTCGTGCTTTGTAGCTGATGCCAGCTTTTTTCATGGACCAGTTCAAGGCAGAGCAAAGGGAAAAATGCCTTGTTTTAGTGCGTGAATTACTCTGACAAGCTTTCACATTGCCCCTCCTTTTATTAATATTCTTTTTGATGTGAGCTTGTAAAACAGAGGATTGGCTGTTAATCTCTGCGATCTCAAGGGCTTTTGGCAGTGGCCCATAATTGATGTGTTCACATGGCTGTTGTCTGACTACTAATGATTAGACAGCAGTGTTATCTCCCAGCTAAATCAGTGTTGCTTGTAAATCACACTTGATAAACTGCAGTTTCATTTCTTCAAAGGATCTGTATGTGTCTATATGGTTTGATAGAACTGCCAGAGTCATTTCATGATTTTATAGCATCTTAGATTAGGTCTATTTTTTTTATTCCAGTTGAGCAAAATATTTTAATTTCTACCAAGCCTACAAAACCATTTATTCTTGCTTGTCTTTGTTACAAGCTCATTATGCAGTGGGTAGAATAGAAAGGATATGTACAATTGGAGCAGAGGAAAGAACAGAAGGTGCAAGTAACTGCAGAATGTAACATGAGAAGAGTGAAATACTTGGACTACTGATTTCTTTTGCTTTATTTGAACAGAAAGGGAGCTTCATTTGGATCAGGTGTTGATCACATTGTTGCGCTATAAAAACAGTCTATGAGACAGTGTAAGAACGGAGAGCGTTAAAGGTTAGACTGAGGTACTGAAACACAGGGCGTTTCAGCTATGTTGTCTGGGACTGTCTCCGTGAAATCGTGTCCTTTGCATGCCTCCTTTTTTTCTCAGCAGGACAGGAAGGGTAAGCCTTTACTTAAACTTCACAGATGTAAACTTTTCGCTGTGTTTGGGTGCTTAGAGAGGATCCCAAGGTACGAGGCAAAATCAATAGGGAAAGATGTCTTTGAGGCGGGGACATGACAACAGGGGTCTCGAGGTGACCTGCTTCTAAGCCACAGAAGGGGCAAGATTTGGCTGTCTGTTCAGTAGCTGGTAATCAGATGATTTGCTGCTCATAGTTTAGATGGTCTCATGAAGGAGAGAATTAAGAGAACGCTAAACCTGGGTTTCTCCTCTCTGCCAAAACTGAATGACCGCAAAGCTGAGGAAAGGAAGTAAATTTAGAAGGGTCTTCCCTGCTGGCTCCAGTTCTTGTATTTACCTTCATACTGTAAACTTAATCCTTCAGTCTCATTGTTAAGGATTATTGGACACTTTGCATCAGTACCATGTTCAGTCTAGAAAGAGAAAAAAACAACAGACTTAGAACAATTTGGGAGGAATAGGAATTAGTGGTTTCCTCCTCACAAGGATTAATTTTCTCTTAAAAATCATCACTGTACATGTATTATTTTCAGAATTTCTTTAGAGCTCTTGAAAAATTACTTTAAATGCTAATTGCTTTTCTCCCTGGTAAAACAAACACTACAGTCCGCATTCTGCCTGTAGTTATGCTTCAGTGGAGCTACTCTGGACTTTACACCAGAGTAAACCTATACACCAGTTGAGAGAAGAAACGACTTGCAATAAATTAGTTTTCTCTAAGATACTGTAAATACATCAAACTGCAATTGAGAATAAATACTTTATTATTAACTATAGATTTTTCAACATCAGGTAGTTGCAAGGAGAGCTAAATAATAATGCTTCAGCTCTTTTTTTTTTTCAGTTTGAGCTATCACAGTGAAGAGGAAACTGAGAGGTCATTTAGAAATGTTTCTTTTAGTGACTTGCTAAATAATTATGAATGTGTATGTCGCATTCTTAAAATTAATAATCCTGTCTTGTTATTTAAGTAAAATCAGGACACGGTATCATACGCTTGTTAGTGTTTGTAGCCAATACCATGAAGTTGGTCTAAGAAATACAGAAAAAAACTGATACACCCTATTGAAAAGCCCAAGTGAGAGACTTACAGCAATAATACAGGAGTATATTAACTGAAGATCCACTTGTCTTGCCTAAAAAGCCTAAAGGCTGGATAAACTAAAAAAATCTGGGGTCTGTAGATGTTGATAAATGTAGGGCAATGAAGTCAAATTATGAATTTTCAGAACATGCTAAAAAAATGTCATCCATAAGAACCTAGTTAGGCAACTAAAAGTTTTTGGTATCCATAGACCACCAAGGAAGCACAGTTCTGTTTCTGAGGATTATAGAGGTTCTCTGACAAGACTATGGAAAAGAGTTTAATGGTACAATTTTTCTCAACAAAAATTTACTGAGTTGAGGAAGGAACAACAGCCTGAGTCATAATCTATGCAACTTTGCACTTACAAAGTAGAGTAGTCAGAAAATGGGTAAAAGGCAACAAAAACCTAGTGGCAGGCCACTGACATGCAGAAACTCAGAGAGGTGCAAAGAAGCTGTTTCTCTTCTGAGTTTTGTTTGCCACTGAATTAAACATTGTGGATTCCTGGAAAAACTCACAAAGTTGTATTGATTCTCTATGTCTCTGCATTCCAGAATGGCCGAAAGGGCAGCTATTCCAGCAGACTGCAGTCACATCATTGGCTAACTGAAACCATCTCTGGGTAACAGAGAACTTCTGCTGCAGGGTCATAAGCTTGTGGCATGATGTGCTTGGACGTTGAGAATGAGAAGTGGAAATGTGAGAGTTAAATGCTTTCAGTCATGGTGCAATTAAATTATCCGTTATCTTTCTATATACAGTTAGGAGTGGGAAAATTTTCCTTGATCATTTGGTGTCTTGATAGGTCATAGAGGAAGCATAGCTTTATTCCCTGATCAGAGTCGCTTACACCTGTTAGAAATAAATGTTGGCAACTTCAGGGTACCATTTATTAATAACACTGTGAGATTTCTATAAGGAAATACCCTATCTTTTTTTTCAGTCTCAGAACCCTGAAAGGTTAGTGTAGAAGAAACTTCGGAAAACAAAGAGGTGATTGTCATCTTTAAAATGAAAACCTTTTTTCTTTAAAATGAAAGCTTCTTAAGAGTCACAGAGCTTGATAAAATGGTACCTAACTCTTACCAGCAAACGGCTCTGCCTCGGTATTTACCATATTCAGTTGCATGACACTATCTAATACTGCAGATCTTCTTACACGCATTCTATCTAAACCCAAACAGTGTTGAGCAAATTTCAGTGCTTGTTTATTCTGCATTAAAGCTCAGCAAAGCACCCAGGATGACTGAAGAAATGTTTGGAAGTGCAGACTGGAAAGCTGACCAGAAGAAACCAAGTTTCAGTGGAGAAAGGTGTTCTGTAGACATATGAACACCATTATCTCAATGAATATGATTTTCGTGGGCTGAAAGAAGAGAAATGTCTTTACTAGAAATTTGCAGGTGGTGATCTGGGCATCCTCCCAGGACTCTGCCAAACATTAGAGTTGACATACTGTTTTTCACAGATGCAGCCTTTGGCAGAAGGATTATCACTGGCAGCTGCTAAATGCTAATCTTTCCCACAGTAAAATGGGTGAATGGCTTTGGGAAATCCCAAGCATCTGAGCTAGAATAGAAGATAAAAGAGGGGACAAGGAATTTTCCTTGCATGTTGTTTAGTACCATTGTTTCTGCATTAGACCCTGCTCAAAGCTTTGAGTTTTCATCATGGTCTTCATTGTATATTAATGCCATCCTAAAAAAACATTATCGTGTCTGTGGAGGTGCTGTAGATACAGTCACAGAATGAGGTCTGGAGGTCTGCATGTAGAAAGAACATGAAACTGTGAAAAGACTGAGTTTGCAGAACTGTGTTTGCTGGTTCAGCAGCTGATGAGAGTGGCATAGAAGATCTTGAAAAAATTTTTTTTTTTTCCTTGTAGTAGAAGATTAGTAGCATTGTAATAGTTTTATGTGGATTTTTTTTTTCTTGATAACAAATATTCAGAATACTGAAATTATTCCAGATGTGAGTGATTTGCTGGTTTACTGGGAAGCAAAGTGTCAGTTTCTGTTAGTGTGTCTTTTTGCTTCCTTTTCTTCTTTCTCTTTTCTCTCCAACTATTCAGTTAATGTAAGTGGAGAAGTTCATTTGAAGAGTAGGAAATACCTGGAATCTCCAAGTAGATGCTTCTTGTGTTACTCAGTTCAACACAATTACATGGCAAGTTTATCATCCATGCTACAATATTTGTAAAGGATATGTGTATTTTTATTATTATTATTGAACATTGGTTTTTAAGTCTAAAATTTGGATGAAATTTAGGTAGTCTGTTATTGAAGCTCTTGTGATTCTCAACAAAGTTGACCTTAGTACCTTTGACTTTGCTGTATTTCGAATACAAGGCTTGTAATAAATATGTCTGTCCTGTGACCAAAATTCTTTTTTACATTAATGCCTTAAAGTGTTTCTTTCCTATTTTCTAAACATGTCCTTCATGGCCCTGATGTTTTCTGACAACATCTGTATGCCAAAAAATGCCTTTATTAGGTAATAAGCATGGGTTTTAATAAATATGTAACGACCAGCATTTCAAGGCTATATTTAAATCCTTCTCACCTCCAATTTAATACTAAGGGGTTTTAAGAAAACAAAACATCAATTAAGTATAATATCAAAATGATTCTGAGTGGCCTCTTATGTGAACTTAGATGCAAGAAATACTGTTTTGAGATTAAACTAAGATTTTTCATATGAAATGGAGATTCTTAGGAGTAATTCATGTTACAAGGTAGAATATGAAGGAATAGCTTTAGTTTTCAGATATGTAAAACCTTTGTGGGGCAAGGTTCATAGCCAGAAGAGATTTAAAGATCAATGAGATGTCTAGAAATGCAGACACACTCCTGAGCACACTTTTTTTTCATGTCACATTCTCCCACATTTGTTTTCTTCCAAAGCAGCTTCATTGATTTCATTAGAATTACTCCTGATTTACGATGCTGTGAATGAAATTAGAATGAGGTCTTCTGCGGTCACTGTTGCTTTATAAAATTGAGATAGGGGCAACCATACTTTATAGAAAAACAAGGTAATCTCCCTTTCACCTTAAAATCTAGAGAAAGAAACTTACAGAAGGCAAAACTTCCATATGAAGCTGAATTCCTTTATTTCCAGTTTTTCATTTCAGACATAGTGATTCTGTGAAATATTAATTAATAATTAAAGAACTTGTCAATGTCATTTTCAAGGTTGGGTTTCTTATTTCTTAGTCTTCAGGTTGGTGTCTTTTTTTTTTTTTTAAGGAAGGATTTAGTCTTACGAAGGGTTAGGCTTTGTTGTTTTGATATAGCCCATAATAGGACTCAGATCTTCTTTCCACATTCTTTCTAAAAGTGCAGATGTTCCCACTGGGAGTGCTTACAGTAGATTTCTTCCTCCATAGTAAAAAGTAGTGCTTTCATGGAAGGGCTTATCCTGAGCCTTAAACCTGGTTTTCTGCATTCCTACAGGTTGTATAATGGTGATGGATTAAATGGCTTTTGGCATGTACTTTTCAAAATCACCTTATGGGTGACACTGCAATAGTGTATGACCACATTTGGTCTTAGATTGGTAGACTGTCATCACTGAGATATAACTACCCTGGGCACTTTCTGGTCTGAGAAGTTCCCCTCAAATCTGTGTACTTTCTTCTTTGAGCTTCGTATTATCCACTGGAATCTCTCCAGCTTGTCAGGAAATAGTGCAAAAGACACAAAATGTTAATGTTCAGACGTAAGTTCAGAAGTGTTCACTGCATTAGGAAGATCAGTTTTGATGCCCAGGACTTAATTCCAGCAGGTAAATTACCCAAGTAACTGAGGGAAGACACTGCTTATTAGAACGTCTTGCCTGGTTTTAGTTAGAGTGATATTTCCTTTCTTTTCCATATCCTCTTCCTCATACTGACTAATGTTACACAGTCACTAAAAGATTTATTTTTTTTTTTTTTTTTTTTGGTCATGTTCAGATAGAGGAGCATTCCGTGGAGTACTGACTGCATTGCTTGGCAGGCATTCTTCATTTTCTGTGAGCTTTCTACTACTAAAAGCCATAGCTCTCCGATACAATCAAACACTTGGCAGTGGAAAGCTGCCATGAATAACACTCTAGCTTTTTAGTCTTCGTCACTAATCGGCTCTCAAAAGCTCTTGGAGTTAGGTGAATGAAGAAAATACTGCTTGAATACTTCTTTCTTGGAGATGTTTGATTATGTGTATAAAGATAGCATCTATGTAAATAACCTTCCTCAGATTTAGATTTTCATTTTCCTATTGGAATCTCTTGTGTGATAAACAGCAAGGCTACTGCTCAGTATGTGCCAAAACCTGGGAATAATCATGCAAAAATAACAGTGAGAAACTGCAGAGCATCTGTTCTTGACATTAACTTTCCTCAGTTTGACAGACTGCCACCACCAGATGTTAGTCTTATGTGCCTTTTTTTCCACTGGAGATGGCGGCCTTCCTGCCTCTCTCTCTGCCTCTAAAAGCTTACATCAGTGCACTTTGGAGAATTCATGAAAACAATTGTGTCACTACTGATCGCTCAGAACCACCACTTTGCTGTGCTGACATTATGATTATCAAACAAGATGGGATAATTTTAAAACACGGAAAACTGGAGCAGTATTTAAAAGTTTAGTGGTGGTTTTTTTTTTTTTTTTTCTTATGAGTAAGGTCATATTTGTGCAATGAACGTGGACCTCAGGGACAGTAAATTTCCACTTATTAAGCCTTTGGTCGAGAATTGTTTAATTCACAGAGCAACAGTCCCTCTTACTTCAATAGTGACTCTTTGGTCTTGCCCTCGGAGTGTTTCTACCGAAGAACACGAACATTTATTAGCAAGTCTAAATAAACCAGAGTTGAGTACAAATATTTGCAACAAAGAACTTGGTTGGGTACGCTGTCAGGTCTGTGCTTTCTTTAGCTTCCCCTCACTGTTTATAATACTTAGAAAATGGAAGACACATCTGCCAATTTAGTCCATGATCATTTAAAACATTGGCTAGTTTACTATGGTAACAGCAAACATTCTGGGTTTTTTTTCCCGTCTGTCTTTGTGATGAGTATGTTTTATGGAAGAATGATGTTGCATGTGCAATAGGAGGTTTTGCACAGCTTTGCAAAACACCATGTAAACTATCAAAACAGGCCATTCCCGAGCGTTTCCTGGGTTTATACAGTTACGTGGTTTAGCTTTTCTTAGACACTAGGCTCCTTTACCTGCCAGTTACTGATCTTGGCTCTCTTCTGGCTTGAAGTAAGAAACGTTAAGAACTCCTCTAAATTATTATGCCTAGGGAACATAATGACCCTGTTGCCTTGACAGAGCTCATTACACATTCAGTACCAGGGAGCAGGGCTCTTTGCCATCAAACTGTTTGCCTCCACTTGGCATCTGTACCTCCACTCTGCGTCAACAAGAATCTGTATAGCTGAGAACCAGTGTCCCTCCATACCAGACATAGATGGCTATGGTTTTATGTTATGCTTGCTATTAGATATTGCAAGTAACAGCTGCTCTTGGGGGTGGGTTGATACTTGCCTTGCCTGTGTGCATTCAGGTCTGCTCTGCAAAGCATTGTTGCCTGTGCTTTAGCTCTGTGGTTGCGATGACGTGAAGAGAAGAATAAAGATACCATTGCTTGAATGCATTGTTTTTATGTCACAGTGGCTCTGCTTTCCTTGTAGAGTTTAAGCAGATTTTTACTCCTAATAAATGCTTTATAGTATTCATGTTTTGCTTTGATTTTTATTTTTTTTTTGTTATTTTGTTCTATCTCTAATCTGAAGATTATTTTAGTCCTAAATGAAAAGAACACCCTGTCCTCCCCCAGTGAAGAACAGTTGGGAGAACAATGTGATTATAAGCCCCTCCTCTCTCCTCCCTAGTTCTAGTGTAATTGGTATCAGAATCCAAGCTGCTCATACAAAGCTGGTACAAAACATTTTTGTTAAATATTATGTGCACAAATAAAAGTGTTGGATCTCACTTTGATTGTTTGAGTGATGCTCAAAGCAAATTATCATAGTTGTTATAATTAAAAAAAAAAAATAATCAGATTTCTATTTTATTTTCTTACTGTAAAAAGTGGCCATATGATGAAGTGAGATGATTTGTGATACAAAGAATATATAATACAATGATAATACTCTTTAGTCCTTACTTCTCTTTGTATCCCCATTTGCCAACTTGTCTTTAAAAGAAACCAAAGTGAACTTTGATCTACATTACGATACATTTGAACAAAACCAAGATGACAATGTACAGTGAGTCATTACGTCTTCTGTTGAGTCTTCTCACAGGGTCGAAAATTTAAAACAGCGTAGACTTGGAGACATTTGATTATCTATCTGAAAGAAGCTAGAAAGCAAACATTTTAAAAAATTAATTGAAGAATGATCTCTTTGTGTCTTGTCTATGATTGAGTGGGCCAAGTAAACATGAATTTTACATGGTTTACCTATTTGAGTGGGCACACTCATATCCTCATTTAGCTATCTTTTATATGACAAAGGACCTTATGGTCACAGTAAAATACAGAGAACCCTCAGGCCAAATCCATGTACAGAAAATCTGCTACTTGCATATTTGAAGTCATATGGGAAAGATATCTGCTTCCATTCATATATAGATATTATCTCTGTGTGAATTGTCTGTGTACAGACTGATTGGCAAACTGTATTCTTCCAAATATGCACTTTGGAAACCCTGAGAAATTAGATGGTTTGGACAGATTCTTGTTAAAACTCTCATCTGTTATTTCAAGTAGAAAGATGTAAATGTTATCTCTAAGCTGTTAGGTGGGTAATCCTAATGTATTTTAAATGATTGGATGACAAGAGATTATATTTGATGCCATATGGATATTAGAATTGTTCCAAGTGCTAATTTATCTATGATGCAAATGAAAAAATGGCATTTATATGTCTTTGTACTGTCTTTATAAATGTTTTTCTTTAAATAGAAAATGAAGTTCCCAGTTTGCAAAATTTAGTTTTCATCCACAAATCAGTCTCTGTCAGACCCAAGAAAAAAGTGGCCTTAATCCTTGTTTTTAAAATCTATTATTTCAAACTAGCAGTCTATGACAACAGGGAGTAGTTTTACAGAAACTTAGCAATTTGCCTTGTTTAGCATGATAGATAGTTCTGTACTTAATTTTTCATATGCAGCATTTGGATTGATGTCAAAAAAATTAAACTCATAGGACTGAAATTACCCATGATACACCAAATCCTTGCTTACATAAATTCAGTCTCAGCAAACTGGGCTTTTTATGTATATATAATTTTTATTTTTTCAAATTTTTATGTTTTAAAAAAAAAAAAAAAAAAAAAAAAAAAAAAGACATCATTCATGAATAAAACATTTTTGCTCTAAGCTGCCATATATGAAAGTTGGTCTGAGAGCCCATATCCTATTTTATTGGAAAAGGAAATACATTGTATATTTATATATTTATATATTTATATATTTGTCGAATGGTCTGTGTTGGGAGGTTTTGTGTGTTTATATGCATATGAACATATATATGCATATGTATATATGGTAATATGTGTATGCCTCTATTGTGTATCCCATTACCATATATATACACACCAATCTTTTAAAAAAAAAAAGACCTGGTGATACTAAGAATTTTTTTTTTTTTTTTTTTCTGTCTAAGAAACCTTCCAAAGTCTGACCTCTTCTGCTCAATCTGACCTATTCTGGACAGCATCCTTCATAAATGTCAGTTCCCTTCCCCCTTCCCCTATCCATCAGGTTTCTCAGCTGAACGTAACTACTCTGTTAAACCCTGGTTCCTCTCCTAATCTGTGGCAGAATGGCTCCTATCCAAATGTCACCTTACAACACTAGACATGATTGAGCATCCAGGCAGCAGCCAATGTACTGCTACAGATGATGTGAGGAAATGTTCGCTTGATAGATAATAGTTTTATTTTTGGTCTTCTTAATCACTCTGCACCTGGTAGGAGTTTTATATGAACAGATAAGTAGTATCAAGAGACAGATAGAAGTTGATGGGGAAAATTTTTATGTATGAATGCATTTATTTATTTATTTAGAATATGTGGGTGAGAGAGTATTTGTGGGGATTTTTTTGGAGATTTTCTTTAATTGTTATTCCTCCAGCTTATGAAAGTTAATTTTCTGTCAGCAGATTTGAGATGGAGTTTTAGAGTTGATAAAAACAGAAATTAAAAAGAAGCCCAACAAACATCATTTTAGTTGATTTGAGGGAACTCACTGTTATAAAAGCAGTTTTAAAAAAGTGAGTTTCTAATGAGAGCTCAGCCTTTGACCTTAAGACTCTGTCCTCTTTAGTGGTGAGAGGTAAATTACATTTGCTAACTTCATCTATGACACGGCACAAATAACTCCATAAATGCTCCATAATTGTGCTGTGATTATATGGTTATTGCTGCACATTGTCAACAAAATGATCACCCTGAGGCCCCATAGCTCCAGTGTATGGCACATGGTAATTAGCTAAGAAAGGACTAGGATCTAAGGGGCTCTGGAGGAACTCCTTCAGCAAACACACAGGGTAATTAGCATGTTGAATGGACACCTCCAAAGACAGCAACAATGAAGAGTGGAGCAGGGAACGCATTTTGAAAAACGTGAGGCACAAACTTAATAGAGGACTACAAGAAAGGCAAGGGGAGAGAAAGAAAAGCAGAGTAATGTTGCGGCCCAGAGACTCACAGCAAAGGTTTCCATGCTAACTCGTGTACTTGTCATCACACAAACATCGCATCAAGGCCAAGGATGACTGTCCTGTTAAGAACTGTGTCTCTTTTATTCTTGAAATGAGTAGTTGTTGCATCTGCAAAGAGTCAACTCTGATGTAGAGCTCAGAAATGTTGAGGAAGCTGTGAGATTAAGACTAGATGATACCTACTGCATATGTTTCCAGTCTATTTGGAAATTATCTATGCCATCCAGCTACTGACCCAGACAGAAAGAGATAGAGACTATAATGTCTTGGCAGTTAAGCCCAGGACTACAAGTGTTCTCAGATAAGGACATCCTTCCTGTACCCCCAATAGAAGCTGAATTTTGAAGGTCTCTAAAATTTGTCTTAGTTAAAGCCAAAAATTATTTTTATGTAGCTCAGGTTATATGATCTGAAAGGCAAATATAACATGGGCTATTCTAAACATTAGACACCACTGTGTGGCTTCTTTTGGCACAGTGCAGTTTGAGTACTGCCTACAGCTAGGCTAACTGTGCAGATAGAAAACGTGTGGGTGGGATGCACAAGGAAGAGGACAGACAGTTCTTAACTCATAATGTCCCAAGGTAAACAAAATGCTTATCCTTGACTT
>WTSP01023787.1:0-84616 GCA_025331215.1 Actenoides lindsayi
CCGTCTAGCCAGTGCTTGATCCAGCAGATCATATTCTCATCCAGGTCATGAGCAGCCAGTTTTTCCATTAGAAATCTATGGGGAACAGTGTCAAATACCTTCTGGAAGTCCAGGTAGACCACATCCACAGCCTTTCCCTTGTCCAGTAAAAGTCATATTTCATATGCAAGCTTAAAAGTCATTTTTCAGTTTGCATCCATAAAGCAGTATAAGCAACTTTCTCCTGTTGTTGAAAAGGCCAGTTACTGCAATGGATAGAAGTTTGTGGACACTATGGGTGATAAGCAGCTTTTCTTTAAAGTTGAATCCTTCTGAGTTGCTGACAAAATTTCCCTTTTCCCTGTTTGATCACATAGCTGATAAATAAGTTGTTTAAATGGCCTTCACCTATCATAATACACAGCTATATCAACCTTGCATTGGAAGGAAAATCAATTACTGCTTTACCATATGGAAAAAAATAAGAAAATTAAGTGAAAGGGGGAGGATTTGCTTCTTAATTTTTTTTGAAATGAATATGCTTTACTGCTAGAAAGGCTTTTTTGGCTTTAAGTTTGCTCATTACCAGGTACCCTGAGCTCGTTTATTCATTTTCAGAGGCAAGATAACACACACACACAAAATCTGGTCCAAGGTTGCAGCTGGCTTCAGTCGTAGTATTCCTAAGATACAGAATTCATGAGTTTGGACAGTGTCCAGACTGGCACTTGAAAACGTGTTTACATTGAATCAATTGGTAACTTGCACACTGAGGGTACAAACTTTTAGCACAGACAAACCTAGAAGAAAAAAAGTGGTCTCATTGACTCTGCTTTAGGTTGATTTAGATTATTTTTAATCCTTAGGATTTGACAGCAAATCTACAGACCCTCCCCAAAACAAAATGCTCAGATTTTTTATTCAACAGATTTTAAATGAGAACATTGTAGGATGTTTGAAACTCACTGCCTTTTTTACCTGCTGAAAAAATCACCACTTAAAATCTGAATGGTTTTGTAAGTTTTACAGATGTACACTTCTGCTTATAGACTTCTTAAGACACAAAAATTCTACAGCACCACCCCTTGGCTGATCTTAACCAGCAGAATAATAATATATGGTACTTTCTGCTGGCACAGCTCATTTGTCTGTGCATAAGGAGAGGAGAACAAGCAAACTGCTTTTCCAACGGGGATTACACCAACTTCAACAGAAAAGCAGCCCTCTAACCAAAATATTTAAATTGGAACAGAAACTGGTGGAGTACAACAAACAAAGCTCTTGTTTATATTCCTGAGTGCTTGACATGGTTTACTGATGTGAAAGTGTTACATCTTCCGAAAGTTCAAGGATCTTTTTGTTTGGTTGGGTTTTTATGTATTAGGCTCCTTGTTAAATTACTGTTTTGTTGTTTGTCACAGAGACAGTTTTCTGAACATAGTGGTATTTTAGTTTATCTTAATAGTTCAGTATATGCAGCTCACATTTCAAAACTGGGCTTCTATTCTAACATTTTCAAAAGTGAAATCTTAATATTGATACTTAAATGCATGTTTACACATTCAATGTTCTGGCTGCTTTATTTTGAAAGATTTGAATGCCTACAGGTCATATCCAATTCAGTTAACAGCTGAGATTGTTCGGAATTTTTTGAGTTTGACTGCTTATATGGGGTGTGTGTGGCTATATATGATGTACACATATAATACACATGCACAGACATTCCCTTCTCTTACCACAGCTGACTTGCACATTGTAGACCATAGGGACACTCAGACTTAATGAAGCTTTCCTTATTTGTTTTCTCCATTTGATACGAAGGACATGAATGAAATAGGGGTAGTGTGGAATAACTTTTTTTTTTTTCCCCTCCTTTTTTTTTTTTTTTTTTTGAGAAAGAATAAATTCTACTTAGCGTTTTGTCCAGGATTTTAGGAGAGGATTCCTGTCTGTTGCTGGTGAATTATTTTAAACAAATGCTCTACGAGGCATTACTGCTTCTGTACTTTATATTTTTTTGAATAGCCAGCATGAGATACCTGTGTCCTTGGTATGTAGATGTTTTGACTGTGTTCAGCTGTCTGTGATTTGAAATAAGGTTTTGAAAATAGAAAGTCTCAGTGCCAAAGGAAAAATCAGACTATGCAATATCAGGCTTAACATATTTTAAGTTGATGTCATGATTAGAGGTTTGAAATTCTAGGTTTAAATTCTAGGAGAGATTACTTCATTTTAGCCTGGGTGGATTTTGTGAAGATGAAATCATTAATATGGGGCAGCAGTAGGAGACAGTGGTGTGAACACTGGTAAAGTGCCTGTTCAGAAATGAATAGCTTTGTATTCAGAGAAGGATTTGAACAGAATGCATTTCTGTTGAAGGGTGTGACGCATCACGTAATGTAAGAAAGCAGTAGTCACTCTTCAGGGCACAAGGCAGGGTGTTTTGAAATAATAAACATGGATGTAATCAAAGAATTGTGATTCGTCGTATCGCAGGGTAGTTTAAGATAACACAGGAATTGTAATACTTGGTAACATTTGAAAGCTTGAATTTGCGCTTGTAACGTTTCTGACGCATGGGATTCTTTTGGTTCTTACTTATCTCACAGTGTGGAGGTAAGTAACATAAATCCATACTTGCTCTACCTTTTCCTGTGTATATGGAAAAAGAGTAGAGATAAAAGGTTGAGGGATCACCTACTTTATCACCTTGTTTGAAGGCAGAACAAAGTAGCCTGCAACATTCTTCAAGGAGGTTTTGACTAACAGTTTCATAATATTCAGAGAAGAGGTTCCATGAACCTATACATTCCTTGCCTCCTACAACTAAAGGTGATTGCCTTTAATAAGGCTGCTAGCTGATATGAAGAATAGTTTATTTTCCTGCTCTTGTAGTGACTTTTTTTAGATAATTCAGGACAACTAACAGACCTTCATTTAATCTAGACTAGGAAAATTCATTTCTTGCAATGTTTTTCCATGTATTCCCCACCACCAGCACTTCCTTCATCCAGACTTGTGATTATTTAGTGGCTGCACTTCATGTAGTCTCACTTTGGTCTCCATTTTCCTAGCAAGGTAAGGAAAGTAAGCAAGTTTGTTTGTTTCCTGTTGTAAACACTTCAGGATAATACCATTTTTTCTGGACTTTTTCCTTAACACTGACTTGTGGCTAGATTCTAGGTTAGGTGTTACCTTTGTAAAAGTGATTTGGTCATTCTGATTCATCTCTTCCAGTTTTATTTTTCTGCTCTTACTTGTTCTTTCTGCGCCATTCTGTCTGTCTCTCCCTCCCCTCAACTGAGGGAAGTCAAGAGAGAGCAGTTCACGTTGCCACATTCTAAGCCAGACCTGTAAAAGAATCCAAGATAAAGTAAAAATGGTTTTAAAACAGTGCTTGAACACGGTCACAGCAAGAAGTGACTTAGCAAAACAGAATGGGTCAGCATCTGCTACAGAAGATGCAATTCACTCAGTGTGAAAGTTAGACCAACTGAAGCTGTATCTGCTGCTGTCATGGGAAGACTAACAGGACTGTGACCTTTATGTTTGTTTGGAGATCCTCCCACCCTTTAGATCCTTTCCTGAAGACCTCTTGCTGAGCCAGATGCTCCCTATCTTGTAGCTGGGTAGATTCTTCACTAATCATTGAAAAGGGAGTTGAGGGAATATTGAACAGGGTGAGTCATTGGGTTCGTTCAGCTTCTGTTGGAATCAAAGTGGACATACAGCTTTTCCTCTGCATCCTCACTCAACGGTATCCTATTTCAGTTGGAAGAGTATGATATCTAATTCTCTTCTCCATATTGTTTGACATTCTTTACTTTTTGGTGCTGTTTTCACAGCAAGATGTGTTCAATGTTCTGTTATCCATTGCTCAATATTCTTTAAGATAGTTTTCTTCTGCCCAGCAGAACTTCAGAAAATTATTTCTACAGTCTTTCCACTTCCATTTTTTTAAGTGACATTGGAAGGTACAGAAAGGCACAGCTGCCAGAGTGTGGGGAGTGTGAACTCCTGCTTGTCATCACCTCAGTGTTACACTTCTTACAGGAAAGCAAAGTTGGCAGCAGTTGCCTATCAGCACAATAGCATGTGAGCTGGCTTTTGACCCTTCTATAAAAAGGAAAAAAGTAAATACATACGGGATAATACTGGGTTTAGTAGGAGTACAGATGCTGAGAGATTCACTGTAAAAGCATTTTGACAAGAGATTTATTACTGTGAATATCCACAGATAAGGACATTCATGTATTTCATCTAATGTACTCCTTAGAGATCTGGCTGTATGATCTGTTTCCTCATTGCCAGTTAGTAACAGGAAATATCACTTGACTAAATTCTGTTAATAGTTTTCAGAAACATTAGCTTCAGAAATATTTCCACTTAGTCCGTAGCTACTTAATCAAGTCTATGTTCATCTGTCCATACAAGCTATAAAGTTCTGCAATGAACATCTAATTGCAATTAGCATCATTGACCAGTTACGAGGCATAAGCAGTAACGTTTCCACGAGTGAGTGCTCTGTGCTTGCTGACATTACAAGTTACACCAGATGGGGCCCCGGGTGCCTCCTGTGCCCCACGGCATGCTCTGTGCTGTCTGTGTCAGATGGTGCTTTTGCTTTCTGTGAAATCACTGTTAGAAAAATGGTTTGTGGGGTTTTTATTGTCAAAAGACCACCTAGAAGGCATCCTCCTTAATAGATGAAGGCAGCAGGTGATACTTCATATGAATTGTTAATATTTTAATGTAAAGATTTACTGGTGTTCCAGGACAGCAAGAATCCAGCTGAAAACATCAACAACAAAGTGACCATGTACTCACTGCAGGCACTAGCAGGCGAGCTCCAGTCATCTCTCACAATGTACTGCTCTTAAATATGAATTTTTTTCTTCATTTCTTAGTCAAACTATGCACAGTCATTGACACCACTTTTACAATGGAGTGAATACATGTTACAGTATTCGTATTAAGACACATTGTTTAGTCCTAACAAACTCAGTAGTTAATAGGGTTGCAGGAGAGTGTAAGGCCTGAAGTCACTGATGTGAAGGCAGTGGTCTTGCAGGGCAAACGTTGTCATGGGGACCATAATCATTTCTTGTGGACAAAATACTGTTGTATTTTAGATGCCTGGATTTATACATATATCACACCCCAATAAGGAGGATGCATCCTGCTCCTTTTTTTGCAGCAATGTATGTTCTGATGCATTTTTACAGCAATAGGTCTGACCTTTAGGCTCCTGCAAAGTAGATCTCTGAACTCCACAAAGTCTAGGTACCCCTAGCACAAGCAAGGTCAAACTGGGATTTCAATCAGCTGAGAATTTTGTTTCTTTCTTGTTAGAGAAATGCAGTACTGACATGTATATTGACACTTCTTTTCCTTTTGCCTCCGTTGGCTCCAAAATCAGCTGGTTAAAAAATTGCACGCAAACAAGTTTGGGCATTTGCATTCAAGTGAACGTACGGATAAAGGGGCTGTAGTAGTGACTGTAATACATAATAAGCTACAAAAAGCAAAACAGAGACGCAGCTGCAGTCAAAATCTCCAGAAAATTCTGCTGTGAGCTTCTGCAACTGGTTGAGAACATTGCAGAATAAACATTCCTGGATTTTAATGTTCCGAGTAGCACAACTAAATAAATATAACATGGATTATCCCCTAATATATTAAATGGCAAGCATTATCTTGCAAATAGATAAATACTTTTAGGTATCCTACAGAGAAGGATTGGAAGCCCAGGCAGAAATACAAACTTACTCACGCATACAAACTTGCTGTTCAACATCTGTCCCCTGAAGATAATGACATACAACACATGTGAATACAACATATAAATACACATGACATAGAACGTGTAAATATCAGGCAATTAATATACCTAGAATCATGGAGAGGGAGTGGGGAAAAACTCTGCAATCAAATTATTGGAGCTGGACCACAGATAATTGACAGTATAACACTCAAAAAATTACTTCAAAACTGTAACAGTGGTACAATCACAATAATTTATTCTGAGTCAGTGCCTGATCTGTGAAGGTTTTTTTGTTTTGTTTCATTGGTTTTTAACCCGCGATCTGCAGAACTTTTTGGATTGCATCTGAGGCTTTGCAAAAGGTGAATGAGAAAAGCAAGCTCAGATATTGATTATTGCACCTTACAGAGATGACATTTGTAAGACAGCTGCCTTAGTGGTCTAGTTTTCCACTGCGAGAAAAAAAAATTGGATTTACAAATAAAACCCTAGAGATATTACTATTAGTATCCTTTATAAAAACACCCCCCCCACACACACACACAGTTCTCTTTGTATTAGATCTCATTTTAATAATGCCTCAGCCTGGAATAGCATACAGTTTGATTGCAGTTTGTATAACTCCTTTCTATTTATCATTTGCACAGTTAAATGCACCTTAAATGCTCAACTGAATAAATACAATGCAGATTACCACTTAATATATTAAATGCCAAATGCTATCTTGCCAAAAGCCAAATAAGCTATCTATTTCTGTTTTGGCTTACCTCCATATTCACGCATACTGGAGCTTAATGATGGGTACTTTATTCTATCATGTTATTTCTCTGCAGAGACGTTTCAGGGGAAAAGAGATTATAATAAAGATGTGAACTTCACAATTACAGAGTCTTCTCTATGATCAAGTTTAAATGTATGGTTTTTAGTGTCTCTATGCAATTGCTTCTTCAGTTTTGAATCATCACTTTGGAAAGCTCCAATTCCTTTCCGTTATCATTTATTATATAAAAGAAAGTACAATTTAGTGCTTAAAATGAGTATGGACAGATGTGGAAAAGACAATATGAAATTCCAGGGTGTAGACAGTGCAGTAAAATTAATCTGAGATCAGATGAGCAGGTAGAAATGGAAATACAGAAGGAGGAAATTGTGTGAAATGGGACAAAAGTACAGGAGAGCATGTGATGAAAATAAGAACAGTCAAGGAAAAGAAGGAAGAAAGTGAAGAAAGCTTCAGTATGAAGACTAATATGAGGATGCTGCAGATGAAGACGACATGGTTAGGTACAAGGAAAAAGAAAAGACATGATCCCACACATTCATAAAAAATCATGCAATTTGTGGATTGTTCCCAGGGCAAAGGTTTTGTTTTGATTTACAGTCTGTAAGATGAGTTGGCCACAATTTGAACCCACACTGTCTGCTGTAGAGAATCATGCTCTTGAGATGGCCTGCTCCTGCTGTCCACCTCCCAGGGTGTACAATTTAATTTCTCTCTCCTTTCTTTACTTGGATTTTACTTGTTACCAGTAAAGTACCACTGTAAAATCAGATAATGAAGTCTTACAGGCCTCTTAGAATAAAAAAATATGACAGCTAGTAATAACCAGGGGCACCTGGACTGTATTTTCTCCTCAGCATGTGGTGGGTTTGAAAGCCTGTATTAACAGTTTGCCACGGACACGAAAGGCAATTTAGCCTTTTTCTATCTGCTGCAAGAGAATATGGTAGATAGAAAAGCTGTGACAGTAGCTTTCATATCTTTATGAAGTTGTAGGTTCTGTCTTAGTGTCATGTAAGTAATTACATGCAGTTGTAATGTGTGCATGTATTAAATAATCCTTGGTAACATTTTCAGTCTTCCAAGTAGCTAGAAAGCAACTATGATCCTATGTAAATGACATGTTTACTCAGTCAGTTCCTAGATGCAGTTACACAGTTTATATTTTTATGTAAATAAACAGTATGTTAAATATGTGTCTTTCCAAACACCTCCAAAAAAATTAAGGGATGTACTTCTGTGGTGGAAAAAATATCTTCTCCAGTGGCGTGACACAAATCTCCATTTGTTAATCAGCTTTGGTTGAACTTCATATCAATTTAAGTGACCTACTTCTGTTTAGATAAAGAGAAAACAAGAGCAATGGATGGGCCACTTCATGTAAAACAGAATTATAAAAGATGTAGAAGCTTCATTTTTTCCTTACTCTTGGATGTCTTGATGAGACAAATCCCAGCTGCTTTTTCACAGGTGTTGATTAGAAGCTTCTGCCAGTGTTATGTAGTATAGATTTCTTGAAATGGTAAGAAAACCTCAAGATGAAGATTGCAGAGACTTCCTTTTCTAAGTAGAGATCTTATGGGTTTTGGAGGTGATACTGTATTTCAGTATGAACGGTAATCACTGTCACTGTCAGTGCCAAACGTCTGGGGAAAGATGTTCCTATGTGGGCTGGGAAAGACTGGGGAGAAAAGAAAGTATTCATAACACTTCTGAGTCATTACTTGTTGAATGAATGAAATGAGAGCTGCTCAAGCACTTTTTATAATAATACAATGCTTTGCCTGACTCCTGGAACTGGTACCATCATGTAATAGATTTTTTTTTTCTGGGAAGCTGCAAGCAGGATAACACCAGCCACTGTGAATTATGGAAGAGAAAGAAAGGTAAACGAGTGCTTATGGTGTTCAGCAGCCCCTTTAGCCTGGGTAGTACTGGCACTTAGTCTAGCTTTAATGGCATTATGTATACATCACTGAACTCAGTCTGATAGGTGCTGCATTTTGTTTACCTCTCTGTGAAAGTAAATAGTATCATTTTAAAATCAGTACCATCAAGTCCAATCTATTGAAGTGCTAAACCGGCTCGTGCTGTGGATGTAAGAGCTAACCCTCGAGCTTCAAGGGATATTGATGGCCCGTATTTTCCGCTTCCTCCATTTCCCTAATCTAATTGTCAGGCAAACTGTACTTCAAATCTCAGGTTCTCAGTAGGATTAGGTGTTCTTGGAAGCCTCTTTGACAGGAATTACGCTATAAAACCAGGGAAAGAAGGCAAGATGCTAAAGTTTTATCTGGGAGGTGGCTTTTACTAACCATTATGATTTCCTGCAGATATTTTATCTTGTCTGTGGCCACCAATTATTTCCCTAACTTGAAATTTTAAACATCCCTGCATAGCCCTATTGCTTCATTCATTGATAGTAAAAAGTAGACTTGAAGAAACTGAGAAAATTCCCTGTGGAGAACCTTCCTGTGTTGCTGCTGTGTCTAGGCATGGCTTAGAATGTTGTTCCAGTTCTGTCCTATGTGATTTTTTTTGACTCTTATTTTCTAGCACCATTCTCCCAAATAAGATATATAAAGCAAAAGTCAGACTGCAGTTCTGTAGCACCAGGGTTGTTTTGCACTGTGCTTGTCAGAGGTCATTGACTGACCATGCCCTGGCCTTTCTAGGGGAAATTTTTTACGTAGCATGCATATTTGCATATGTGGTACAGTTTAATGGAAAGAATTAATACACAGAATTTGTTATAAGATTGAATTCTTCTTTAATTGTATTTTAAATCGTAAGATTGGTGACATTTACCTTTCACCATGTCATTTTATTTTTCATTTTGTGTTTTAAGGCAGTGTTCCCCAAATTCAGTGCTGCTTGAAAATGCTTAATCAAATAAAAATGCTTGTTTTCTACCAGCGGATTTAGAGCTACAGCCATGATATATTAAAGAAGAAAAGAATTAAACAGCTTTGTGACAGAAATGAAGAAATATTCCTACTCGTTATATATATTTTCAAATTCATTGTGTGTTTAAAATGCAGTGAATTTCTCTATGTGGGACAAGAGTTCTTTCCAAGACTATGCAATTACTCAATATTGAATGCCAAACTCCAAATCTCAAACACAAGCTGAAAGAATTGAGCCTTTTATCTCCCAAATGGAGACAGCTGAGGCTGCTTAACCTTGGTGGCTTTCAGTCAAGGGGCAGTGCTTTAAAACAGTGAGGTGACTGACTTGGGCAAGGATGAACATCTAGTTAGGGAGCTAAATAACTCAGTGTTAGTATTTAAAATAAATAAATAAATAAATAAAAAATGGATAGAGAGGCTTGGAAAGAGGCAAGAATCTAAGCTGGGGAGGGTGGAAATAGTAGGTCTCATTTAACACTGGTAGTGGATATACAGAAGCTCCATGAATTTGAAAAAAGGCCTCAGGTAGGTGGTTCAATCTTAGTCTTTAGCTTAAGCCTACAAGTGTTCAATGCTCATGGGGAAGCTGTGGTACACCTGAATGTTTATTGCAGCTAGTCATGCAAAGAAACGATGGGATGGGAGAACCACAGAAAGTATGAGCATCTTTTTGTTTTGTCAAGTGCATGTCCTTGAAAACTGAACTATGAATGCAGCATGCAAAAAGCAGCTAGATCTCAGCACAATTCAATCTAAAGGCCTGTGAATATATGGGAGTTTAGTTGCAAAATCATTCCCTTGAAGTGAGTCCTCTTTGCAGAAATATGTCTGGGAAGTGTGCTGTAGAAAGAGGGGAAACCAAAGAATGTGTGTGCAGTGTATTGATAGAATTAAGTGTCTCAAAGCTGCTGTTGTGGCAGTGCAGTATTGCCTGGGACAGAGGCCTTAAAACCTTTAACAAAAAGATGGAGGACTTACTGAAACTTTAACAAAACTCTTTATTACCAAGTTTTGTAGCCCTGTGTTCAGGAGAAGGCAGAACTGAGCACTTTGTGTTTATCTGTCTTTGTCGCGTGTCACGGCTACCTAGAGGCCTCCTCTTCTTCTGTAGCACATCAAATTAATTTTGCATGAGCCAAATTATACAATTTTGTGGGTTTTATACTCAGTACATTTATAAATTACTTTGCATCAATGTATGGCTTAGGAAATGAAAGCAAATATTTGTTATACCTAGCAAACCAGAAAATACAAATGCATCTCTGTCACTTGATGATGTATTTAAGCTCCAGGCGTGCTCCCTGATTGGTCTTTAGTGAAGACCCAACTATAAACAGATGGATAAAGCACAGGAGTAAGAGCTGAAAAGAAATCTCTGAGGGTTTTTTTTTCCTGTTTTAATACTTCTCAGTTGTGTGAACTCCCTGTTCTACACCTCAACTTCATCACCTCTAAAAATGCCTTACATTTGCTGAGTGCTCTGAGAAGGATGAAAGTTAATGAGTATTTGTTATGAATGACTGATTAGTGACAGTATTTTTATTAGGAAAACTTGAAAAGGGGCTTAGTAAATATCATCCTTTTCAGTCCTTTTACCCTGTGAACTTCTTAGCTCTCTTGGATCACTGACTTCATTATGTGACATTAGAGAATGCATTCAAAAAACAACTGCGAATAAAACACATGTGTATTCTGCTCTTATTGCTTCCATTTCTGTACTTCAAACAGATTGTGTTCCCATTCAGATTGAAACGAAGATTAATTAATATCTCGGTTATGTCCAGTGATCTGTTATGAGCATTGAACAGCTTTATGGCCAATCATTTTTTTTTCTATAAATAGCTAGTGCTTTCATAAATACATGATGGCAGTGTGCAGTTTCGAAAAAAAAATTCTGAGCTTTGGTGTGAAACAGCTTATCTGTTCCTTAATATAAAAGAGCTGGATATCCCTAACAGACTAGGAAAATACCACATTCAAACAGCACATCTACTGCCCTTACAATCTGGTGTCTTCAGCTTAGGCTATACAGAAGCATGATTCAAGGAGAGCATTTCACAATAAAGAATAACTTAATATCTAGGATTGCTAGCATGAAAATGAGTTTGGCTTTTTTATTGTTTCTCTTTGTTTGTAGAGAAAGACTACTGATCTTTGGTTTAGTGTTTCAAAAGTAGAGCTTCTGGGGAAAACTTTTTCTGTCTTGCAAAAGGTTTTGTGCTCTATATTGAGTGGAACCTGTTAATTTGTTAAGTTACCTTGAAAGAGGAAATGGGAATGCCATGGCAACAGGAAGGCCTCATAAAGTCTGGGACTTCCAGGTTCAGGTATCTCCCCTCCTCCAATACACCAATTACGCATTTGGCCACCAGATAGTCACCCATGGAGGCTTTTTACCAATGTGTAAATAAATTATTTTCATCAGCACAGAGATGAGAATTTTTTATTGCTTTGGTTCTACATGTTTAATTAGTAATAGGAAGCACATGAGCTGCAAAAGAAAATGTTGCAACAGGTTCTCTGATATTGAAACAGGTATACACATTGAAAAACCCACATAGTCTGCAACAGCCAAGTGGGGTGACTTTTACACTACACTGCCCTTTTCACAGAACATTTCATGTGATGCCAAAATCACTGCTTGGTAAAACATTCAACAAAAATTTCTAATCAGGAATAATGTAAGCAATAAACAAAAGCAATGCCCTGCCCTTCCCAATCTACACTTCCTTTTGACTGAATTTTTCCTCACCTTTGGTACTGAACCGTGATTGTTGTTTTTTTTATTGGGGTTCTTTTTTGGTTTTGGTTTTTTTTTCTTTTTTTCTCCAACTGTTAATGTAGGTACTGAGATGAGTGCTGCCTTTTCCAACCACATTTAATAGTGTGATGCTCAGATGGTAATTTATTTCCTGTTTACAGCTGTCTGATACTTACAGATTAGATGTTCCAGCCTGGACTTTGAGTGGCAGAGTTTTGAGAGCATGATTTGAACATACCCTGACATATTTAATTGAGTTCAGCACATAGGACAACCTCAATTACTAGTTTAATTAAAAAGAAAAATAAAAAAGAAACCAAACAATAACAGAAAGGATGTAGTTTTGCATTATAATTAGGAAGTGCTACTGTGAATCCTCATTCAAAGTGTTTTACTCTCTCTAGTCGCTGTGCGGGGACTTGGGGTTCATAACTTGTGTTGTCAATTTGACTTCCCAGGGATGAAGAGTAGATTTCAAAGATGTTTAGACATGGGAAGAAAGCAATCAGGATTTTCAAAAGCATCTGTGCAACTAATTCCTAGGGGTTTAGCCTTTATATTGCTGTAGGTTTCACTGGGATTTGGGCACCATATGATCTGCTGTGCTGATTTGTCACCGCTGCTCTCTCTCCATTATGCTTTGACAAGTAAGCACATCCCTTGCCAGGTACTATCAAGAACCAGGCTGTCTCAAGCAATTACTGGCTGCTGAACACAGGAACAAATAAAGAATATAAAGTAGTAACTTTACTGCTCTTCTCTTTTACTCTTTTGGAATAAAAAGTGAAAAGACCAGGAGAATATCTTTTAATAAGGTAAGAAATTAAAGAAGTGTCTGAAGCAGGTGGTGGCTTGTACATCCCAACCCAGGTTATCTTCCACCTTATAGCAAGCAGCAAGGAGCTTGAGTGATTAAAATAGCTCTGGAGATTGTAAGATTATTTGCTGGGGTTATACCAGAGGAGGACAATTATGTTGACATAAAGTGTGTGGGGGAAAAGCCTGAAGTTAATCTGTGCTCCCTTCACCTCAGGCTGATTAGAGTAAATTAACTGCTATTGCAATAATATGCGAAGTAGGTATTCATTATTTTTCTGACAGCAAATAAAATAATATATAAATGTAACAAAAATTGTCTTGAAATATATTTTGTTAATTATGCCTGTAGACTATTGCTTTAATTTTGTCAAGTAAGCAAATAATCAGACTCCTGCACACCCCTCCTAAACCCACATGACTGTTATCTGATCAACTCTCCACTCTTGTCCAAATCAATTTTCGTTTTAAAATAAACAAATTCAACCTTCCTGGCACGCAGGCACATAACTGTGTGGCAAACTGTATCAGTTGCTTTAATAAAAGATATCTCCATTGATAAATCATGCTCTGCTATGTTTAGTGCCCTTCCCTGAGCAGTGTTAGAAGACATCCTTTCTGCTGTCACCACAGCACGTGTGATATAATGTACTCAGCAGTATTATTGGGTTGTATATTGTTTCTTCTTTTCCTAAAATTAAATAGTTAATTAGTTAATGACACTAATTAGTTAATTAGGTCTAAAATGCAACTGTATGCCTTGTTCTTGTGCCTGGTGGCCTGGAGACCAAGAGGAGCAGTGCTACTTGGAGCAGACGAAGAGTGGCTTAGTGAGTACTTGTGCAGATTGGGCTTCTACATGCCTCTTAGACTGGGTGGGGTGCACATAAATACATTGGAATCCCATTTGTCATAGTTTTAATGACATGAGCCATAAATGTCACTGCTTTGAGTGTGAAAATTGTCTTAAAATTGGTATTAAATTCTGTGAGGTAGCTTGGAGAGGCTCAGCTATCAATGCATCACTTCATGCTGTCATAATCTAATTACTTTGCACACATAATCACATTACTTTGCTTAGTATAATCCTATACTTGGCCAGAAAAGTACTTTCATTTTATTTTTCTGCAGTTCTTTCTTCATTTTTTCAGTTTAGTCACTTTCTGAAATTGTCTCCCTATCTAATTCTACACAGGGGAGGTTGATATTTGAAAAACTGCTACAGAATGGTCTATCCAGGTATCACCAGGATGTACTGATTGCCCCCTCCAAACCTGCCACCTCTTTCTCCTCGTTGTGTTCAGGAGTCTGCTGCTAATACATCTCTACATTTTTGGTGTCTCAGGAGAGTAACTGGGAAGTAGAATTATGCTCTTGCTTTGAAATTGTTTGTGAAATGTCTTACTTGAGTTGGTAATCCAGGAGTTGGGTCATTGCAGATGACAAAGTGAAATGTAGGGTAAGGTGATGCCTCATGGCCTCGTTCCTCAGTACTGTGCACAGCCTGGTGAAGACACAGCCTCTCTGCAGATGGAGCTTTCATTCCCTGGGACAGGTCCTCTTCTGTCTATGAGATTTTCTCTGTGTGAGCAGGCACCAGGCACATGAGTGGAATAGGGAGTGAAAGGGAAGTGGCTTTTCATTTTCTGTTTTATTAATCCAGCAATGGTTTTTGACTTGACTTTCTGGAGTTCTTTGTACTGAACGTGCTATTGTGCTGTGCTTGTCCCCCAGAGAAGAAGCAGAAGTGGAGCAGGAGTCTTGATCCTTTAGATGAATGTGACTGCCAGATATAGACATAGAGAGATATAAACCTGACCAGTGTTTCCCTGAAATAGTATCTTTGGGTTGTTTTGTTTTGTTTTGTTTTTCTGTCTCTTAAGTAACTTGGTGAAGTTTTTCCCTGGCTGATTGTTTTGTGGGTTTTTTGGGGCAGAGAGGGAGAGCTGGGTTTTTGTATGTTTGGTTTTGTTTCTATCATTTCTTTAAACAAAAACAGTACATAATTTTGTGGTAATAAACTTTACCAACACCTGAAAAACAAACAAAAAAGTGAGTTTGTAGCAGAAGCGGATGCTATGCCTCAGGATCAGCTGACAGCCTCTTTAATCCCATGATTCCCAAGTTGCTTCCTGTAGTCTCTTGTTTAATTCATTACTTATGTTCAAAATTCTGTAACAAGTATGCAAGTGTATTACAGATACAGCTTTTCTATAATGTACTTTGTCATGCCAGCACAGGTTTTCACTGTTCTTGAAATGAGACAAGCTTCATGTGGAAAACAGCAGCAGATGATTCAGTAAATAAGGATTAGAATGATCCACTCAAGTGAAATGGGAAATTTCAAGCTAGTAACTCACTTGGCGGGGGGAGAAGAAGTATAGGTATAAGCAAAACTTGAGACATCTTTCAGATATTTCAAATATCAGATATACCTTGCACTCATGGAAATTAATGGCTTACCAAAAAAAAAAAAACAAAAAAAAACAAACAAACAAAAAAAAACACAACCAAAAAAACCCAAAGCAAATTAATGAACTCTACACACTAACATTTTTCTCAAGTAAAATTTAGAAGAACAAAGGTAGCATTTGTAAACTTTAGTAAAGGTGAGAAAGCACAGGGTTAGATGTTGCCTGTGAATATTATGTGACTAAAACCCACCAATTTGCTTTGCCAATACTTAAAAATCATGAAATGTGCTTATTGGCGACATCTTAGGTTGTATAGTTTGAAGTATGAGTATTTTTGTAAAGAATATTTTGGAGTAACTACTACCACTGTCTATTTCAAGGCTAAGCTGTAAGTACTGTTACAGCCATTTGTAAAACCCTCATCTTTGGAATAGCTGCAGATGTTTTTGAATAAACTGGAGATAGGAAAGTCCACTAAAAAATGTAAAATAGTTTAATCTGCATTTGTCATCAACACTGACAATTCCTTATTAGTTTTCAAGATATTCTAAGAATACAATTTGATTGTCTGCATGCCGTTCATTGAACAGCTATGAACACCAACAAAAATACTGTAAAACAGAAATTGAAGTTGCCTGTCAGGTTTTATGTCTGTGGTTTGTAGATATTGGATCTTAATCAGTATTATACTAAAGAAAAAATCAGATTTTGTTATATTTCCAGAGGGGAAATTGCCTTATTAAGCTTCTCATATTTTCAGTTGTTTACCTGAGTGAATGAAATTTAACTCTGACTAGTTGACATTAATACCAGTCCTGTGATAAGGTGTAATTTTGGATAAGGATTTAATACCCACTTAGAATATTTTACTTATAAATATTTATTATCCTCCATTTATACAGACTATGTTTTTATTCTTCCTATGAAATAGGAAGAATTTTGCAGGGCTATAAGCCACTATAGTTTTCCAGCACTAAAGTAGACACCATAGCTGAGCATTTACAAATACAAGAGTGAACTACGAATATTCTGATGTTTGTCTAGCAAATCACTGCTCACACAAAGAGGGAAAAAGAGTTCCTCCTGTATGTCCCATTCATGTAAAGGGTTGTTAGAGGGTGAGGCTTGCCCTAGAGTCATTCCATAACTCAGAATATGCTTTATCTAATTGGTACCAATATGCTAGTTTTGAGAGTAAGACAGTTAAAATATTAATCAAGAATCAACTAATCTCCACTGAAAACTGTCAGGGAAGACAAGACTGTGAGCTGTTGGAAGGGAAAAAAATATTTTTTTAAGGTCATTGTCATAGGCAATAAAGTTGGTTTTAATGAGAAGATAATGCAGCTTTCAGGAGTTATGTGTATTTAGCCATTGCCATGGATTCAAAGGTGTCAAAAATAACCCTCATGACTTAAAAATAGCTTTAAATCACAGGTTGGCTGAGCAAAAGAACAGTGGCAATATTGCAGATTCCAAGCAGCTGCATGAACTGCTGAGTTATGCCTTAAATTTATGATTATGTGGTGGTAAGTGTTAGTGAAACAGAGGGAAAGATGTGTAAATAAGCTGAAATTCCCCCTTAGAAGGGCTGTAACTGCTTATTTTCTGATCCCCTGAGCAGGGGAATCCACCTTTGTGTCAGTGCTCAGCTGGGGGAAGCTATTCTCAGCTTGACACGAGGCATGAAAGTGTTTCAGAAGTACTCCCAAGAAATGAGGGGCTGTTGGTTGGACCACAGTGTGTGGCTGCACACAGCATTTAATGCCTCTTGTTTTTCTGTTTTGGTGCTTTCACTTGGAGCAGCTCTGACCTGTTCCTGTCTCCGTATTTGAGCTTCTGATTGTCATGCTGATCACTACAAAAAAGTGGACAGCAGGATGACTCCATATGCATAGTTTCTTAACGCAGAACACTTTCTTTTCTGTCTTGTCACTTGCCCGTAAGATACCAGAGTACTGTAACTGTTCCATCCTTTCACTAATGTAGGCACATGAGTGCACCATGTGTGATACCATGTTTCCACACCCCAGCTTTCAGAAAGAAAATACACAATCTCCACTAATTTAATGTCACGCTCCTCTCAGTATCTGCTTATTATTAGATAAGACCGTGTATAAAAAATTTTTGTGTTCTTCATAGCATTCATGAAAACCCTGAGAAAAAGTTTATGAAAATATTTGCCACTAGAGCAGCACACATGAACCTTTTTTTGACAATTATTTGTATAACTTCTTTGCCACAGTGGAAATATAACAAGTAATGTCACAGATCATCAATGGGCTCTCAGTTGTGGCAACTTTTGGAAGTCCAAATTGAAATCCTTCTGTTGCTTACATATTTCTGTTTCAAATCAGAATTCTTTGGCTTTAAATCTTGCATATATACATACACCAGTCAGTTTTCTAGCAGCTTCATATTACTTCATGTGATTTAGGCAGTAATTAATAGTAGTATTATGAATAATTCTGCCTTCCCATTAGGACTAGCTACTGCAAATTAAAGATTAGGGGATCAAGAATAGAGTAACAGCAGCAAAAATGGTAGAGCCTTCTCCATGGTGGAATACACAGAATTTAGTTGTCACTTAACCAAAATCGAGTCCTGGTTCATAATGCCTTAAGGAAAAATATCATTAAGATTTAACGAGTCTTTGATCTTGGAAAAGATAAAATTATGCAAATACAATAATTCCAATGTAATTTTGAAGACTATGATTTTGTATAAATCAAGTTCTGCTTCTTCTTTTCATTAATAATACATTGCCTATAATCTTTGTTTCAGACCAGGCTTTGGTTTTGTTTGGTTTGGTTTTTGTTCGTGTTTTTTTTGTTTGTTTTTTGTTTGTTTGGTTTGGATTTATTTTATTTTTTTTGTTGAGGTTTTTTTTTTGTTTGTTTTTTTTCTGTTGTTGTTTTGGATTTGTATGTGGAGTTTGTTTTTGGTTTTTGTTGTTTGGGTTTTTATTTAACTTGCAAGTAAAATTCTGGGAATTTCTGAGAAAAATGGCTTGTTTAGTTGGTAGTTGATGGGGAAGCAGAATTGCATGTTTTTCCTTACTTGTTGCCTACTGCCAAGGTGAGGCGTGGTATCAAGTAATTCAGTAGCTGCTGACATTAAATAATGCTCCAGACAGGAATCTGTAGTGGGGAGATTACAGGCTCTGCAGACCTGCATAAAGATGTGCAGTTAACAAGGCTTCCATAGACCAGCAGTATCCAAACCAATCTCTCCAGCAGAAGATATTTTATCAAAAACTCAGGACGTAGGGCAAGTTCTAATATTCACTTCAGAATTAATTACCTTACAAGAAACAGTAAAGAAAGGGGATTTCTAATCAGGAACATGGAAGCACTGGAGGAGAGTCTTGGGTTTGTTTCATTTTGTGCAGTTATTATGGTTTGGGTTTATTTATTTATTTATTTTCTTGGTGAGCTCTGAGTACCTCTTTGTTGCTGTTCACAAGTGAAATCATCAATTAGGTTGCAGTAAGTAATTCCCTAACCTGCAGAGTTTCCTGCTTCATCCCAAAGGAAAACTGCGTGTTAAGATAAAGATCAGCGCTGTCCATTGCTGTCAAATACAGGCTATTTTCTACTCTACACTGCATTGAATAGCAATATACAGAATTTAAACTAGCTTAAGTATTCATTCCGTTAGCAGTGTTTGTATAGATCAAATATGAAATGTATTTGCTCCCCTTTAGCATAAGGTGATGTTATTAGCATGTATATAGATGGTTTTAAAGTATATATTTATAGAAACCATATTTAAAATACACATTTAAAATGACTTAATGATTTATTTAAAACATTATTTAAAATACAAATAAAAGTGTAGTTGTTGTCAAGTCAGTTCTCGTGCAGCGTAGCCTAGGTCTTCATCCAAGATAATCTTCAGCTTTGATATCATTGATCGTATTTAATGACTTAAATCTAAACCAAGAGCTTTGAGAACAGTAGGATTGAAGAATGAACTAACGTGGTCCCTTAGCATAGTGTCCTACATGTGACTTTTCATAACTATAGGAAACTGAAACGCTTAGAAGAGAAAATAAGAATGAAAGAAGCATTCAGTAGTGGTTCCCACAGCAAAGCTGTCAGCTTCGAGGAATATACAATATTGTGATTTTCAAAGTTAGAAGCATCATTACATTTACTAGTTACTGATATATTCTTCTGCTATAATTTTGCTAGAAAGAACAAATCCCCATCCTTCCTGTCACCTGCTAATTCATCTTGACTTTAAATCATCAGTTTTCAAAACTGGGGTCTGAAGCATTTAGGATCTAAAGACTACTCCTCTAAATATAATCCTTTTTGGTTAATTTAATATAATCCTATATAATGATGATTATTGTAGCATTTTCTGTATAAGAAGGATGAGACAAGTTCTAAAATGTCAGCTATTTCTGACATTTAATCTAGTATAGGTCATAAAATACCAAAGTGGAAGAACTGTTTTATTTTTCACACTAATAATAAATTTTAAATAGTTTAATATTGCAAAAATGCTGTCTCTTTCATTCTCTGTAACTAAAGAGAAAAAGTTGGTTGACCGAAATCACAAATTTGAAGACAAAGCGTTCTTATTTTAAAATAGTCATCGGTGTTGTGGTAGATGTAGGTGATGTAGAAAACATGATTTTAAACCTCTGACAAACTGAATGAGGACACTTTTTGCATTTCAAAGTGCCATTTCACAAACTGGGTTAAAAGGGCCATGTCTGAAATTCTGGCAAAGAAAAGCCACTGGAGAAGTGACATTGTGTTTGGGAAATAATAGGCTCCTTTGTCTAGAAAGTAATTTTTAAAAAGCTTTAAAAAGAGTTACTGCTTGTGTTGTGCTGACTTGCTCTGTAGCTGAACTTAGCTCTAGGACTACAGTTAAACCTACAAAGCTCCAGAGTGCTTTCCTAGTTGCCTGAGTTTCATTGGGTTACAAGTGGGAGTCTTTCAGGGGTCGTCTTAGTTTTTCTACTTTTTTTAATTTTTTTTTCTACATGTGTAAAACAATTAATGATTGATTTTTATTTTTTTTTTCTGAAAAAAACCCACCCCTATTTTAAAAAAGTGATTTTTGCAAATTGTCTTTTTTTCAACTAAAGGAAAAGGTACTTTATTAAGTGGAAGAAACTGTATATAACAATGTTCTGTGAAACTTAGATTCAGGAAAAATAATGCTTTCATTCTATGGAAGAGCTTCAATAAAATACTAATAAACTATTTGAAAAAAAAAAAAAAGCCTTTGAATATGCTTTTTCTGATATGTACTTTGGTTCATGTCAATATTATAAATGGTTAAGTGACACTATTTTGTTATTCCAGAAATAATAAAATATTACATTAGAAATGTACATCTCTAGTAGATTTTGAAAATAGCATATTTGTCAGACCCTGCGTTTCCAGTGAAGGAACACAATTTTAATTTTGAATGGCAGAATTATTTCATTGCATCTTGAATATCTGATAAAACATACAGCAGTTGAAATTAACCATCTAAATCCTTGGATTTTGGATTACCATGAGTAATTATTTCTATATTGATCATTGTGTTCTCTCCAGGCTCAGAGTTACAGATTTAAGTATATCTATGTGCACATGATTTCGATGTAAACACACATGCTATATATAGAAATATATGTGTGAAATAGTTTTGGTTGTATATATAGTATTTAAAGAAAATATTCTAAAGACTTCTTGGTACTATTTGGCTGTCCCATTAAAAGCCTACTTGACTGAGGATGTAAAGCCATGTCACATGACATTCTGAGTGTCTTAAAAAAATTAATTTTCTCAGTGGATTAACAGCAATTTGGCACATCTGTTTTGTGATAAACTGGGAATAATCAAGGTTTCTTCATTCTTATTCTAACTGATGAACTTGTAGTAATGCATGGGGAAGTACATGTACAGTCTAAAAGGACGTTACGTTCAGATTTCTCCATCTGATTTAAATCCATACATTTAAAGCAATACATTTTCAGATGAATGGTAATAACTTTCCAAATTAAATACTGATGTTCAGGGCGCTTAATGAGTCTGTGAATACATCTGCAATGCATTAAAACTTTGCCTATACTTGTGAAAAAAAAAAAAGTGACATAAAGGTGAAATTTGATTGACTTCCTGGGAATAAATTTCCAAAATTCAGACATCCTTTTGTTCAGAAGGAATTAAAACACAATGAAAAAGCACCATTGCTGCACAAAATTACTCAAGGTAATTATACAGCTTTAATGAAAGGATATTTAATTTTATTTAGACGGAAAGCAGATTAAGCAAGTATAAATTTGATATATGCTAAGGGATGCAGTTTTTCAAGACTATGTCTCATAGCTGTAATCTTATTGTTGATGGGGGGAAACCAAACCAACAACAACCTATTATGAGTGAGTGCAAGACAAACTTTCTTTTCATTTTTATCCTCTAGCAAAACCTATGAATTGAATTTTCATTTCTGTGGGTGTTTGTCTTTGGTTTATTGGTGTTATATTCCAGGCATGTTTTAGGTTTTTTTTGGTTTGGTTTTTTTTTCTTTTGCTATGTACAGAAGCTCACACCTATTCATAGGTGGAGCAAGAGAGAGAATACAGTAGGATTGATATGGGTTTGCTACATATTTACTCTTGAGTGTGAAGAAATACAGCTTGTGAGAGAAAATTGAAACTGTGAAAAACTATTGTAAGATAGAAAGTCAGCTGCACATTTTACTATCATATATCACTCCTCCTGCTCCCAGAGATGGTAGATAGGTGCACTGGAGAGCCATTTGCAGCTCCCTCCCTGCAGAGCATATGTATTTGGGTGGAAAAAAGAGGGGACAAAACTTTTCTAGGGTCATTATGGCCTTTAAAAAACCCCACCTTTATTTTATGTAAATTTAATTGCCATTCCTAAAACAAAGTATGGAGTTTTATACCCTCAGAATTGGAAAGGATCAAACTTGGGAAAACTTAATACAGGATTTTGCTTTGCTAAGCGAAAACAATAGTAGAGCATAATGGTAACAATGCTACAAATCAGTTGTGAATTATCATATTGCATTCACTTTCTAACATCTCTGAAAAAGCGTATTTCTGTGTAAGGAAGTTATATTGACAGGGGGTCCTGTTGATGGCAAAACAATTTAGCTCTATAGTGGATATATTTTTGTAAAAGGTTTAGTGGGGGGGGCGAGGGGGACAAGAAACTAAATAGTTGCAAGATTTTTCTCTTTTCCCACATGTTGTGCTGCTCTATTCAGGAAGAAATGCCCAGCTTATGAAAAATTGTAGCTACTTTAGCAGTGAACCAGATGATTTAATTTTTTTTTTTTTTTAATGTCTCAAATTCACAGCTGCTTACTCTGTTTGCTGCTCAGACTCTCACCCTTGTTACTGCAAATAAGGAAGCCTGTGTTTGAACTCGTGATTTCTGTATAGAAAGGTATTGAATTGCAAATGTCCCTTCTGAGGCTTTTGGGTTGAGTTTTTGCTGATTTTTGCCTGTGTTCTGTTGTGCAACAGAGTGGTGAGAATGAATTGTCTAACTGGCTTTTACTTTTTTCTGCAGCTTGGCTCTGTGCTGCTTCCTGTGCGGCACTAAATCTGCAGCCCTCTCTCAGAAGAAACCATTATTATTTTACTCTTATGCAATTGTGCCTAGGATTCCTAAATACTAGGAAAATTTGGAACATGTGTCCTCCCTTACATTGCAGAAAGCATGGACGAGCTTGAATAGAAATTCACTCCTAAGTAGCATGAAAAACCTCCACCCAGTATTTCCTTCCAAAATCAGTCACAAAAATTAAGGCATATTGCTGGAGAGCCTGCTAGTTTCTAACCCCCCTTAAAGAGCACAAATTTGCAAGGAGAAATTATTCTCAAGTGATCATAGAATCACGGAATGATTTTGGTTGAAAGGGACCTTAAAGATCATCTAGTTCCAATTACCCTGCCATGGCAGGGATATCTTCCACTAGACTAGGTTGGATGGATGGTGCATTGTGCTGGAAAGAGGGCAGGGTGGAAGGGAACCCAAATGCCCAAATCCTGTGGCTTTTACATTCCTGCTCTGGAGAAAAAAAATTGCCCCAAACCTGGCAACTGCTTTAAATGTGGGTGTGTTAACAAATAATATTCTCCAGACTTGTTTGGTGCGCTAAGGACCATGGCTCATTTACTACCGAAATTGGGCCAAATCGGTGTGTGGCTGATCTCTTTTGCTTTAGATGCAGATGAAAAAGAAAACTACTGAACCCAGAAATCAACTGAAATGTCAGCAGAGGGGAAAATACTCCTGACCTGTGCTATAAAATATATTATTAATTAAATGCAATGTAAATTCAATCAAATCACATTCACTTTGATTAAATGCAGGAGAAATCAAATACAGGACTGCATGGTGGTCCCCTTTGGAGAATCCATTAAGTAGATCGCCTCATACCTTAAGCTTTAATTTACAAGTGGAGAATCCCATGGATGTTTTTACACAGTTCTTTTAATTAGGTGTTTTGATCACCTCCTCTGAAGAAAGTTCCTGGTTCCCTACAGTTCCCATAATTTTAGTTATCCTACAGTGTATCTTTCTGTGGTTACAATTTGCCCTACCATATATCTGGCTGGTACTACTCAATGCCAATAGTCTTCTTATTTGGGTTTTATACCCATTAAATTGCACCCTATTTCTGTTATTCCTATTCAGGGTTTTTTTTTCCCACACCATAATCCCCCTTCTAATTTAGAAAAAGAGCTTCTAAATTGTCATTTTTTCATTTTCTCAAGATCAGCAGAATATCTTTAGTAGCTTTCTGTCTTGATAATGATCCTGTCAGTGTAACTTCTGAAAATTAAATACTATTCTTTCTACTCTTAACTCCTGTTGAGGTACGGTATTGACTATTTTACTTCATTCTAGATAGGTCAGGTACAGGGCAGTAACTTTGTCTAAGAAAGCAGCCTTCATTTTATATGTATTATAATAATTTACTTGCAGTAAATTATTGCAGTTGACTCTGCCCTGTGAACTGCCAAGCTCTCTGACATTCTTCTCTTCAAAATCTGGCCAAGCAATTCCCACCTTTTTGAGATTAAGCTGGTAGACCTGTAATTATTTCAAAAGAACATCCTTTCTGGTTCTCCATCTTAAGTAGAAGGTGCTACCCTTTAAATGTGTGTGTATTTTTCATCTTTATCCTTTTCCTACCAAGTAATGCTTATACTAACACAACTTTATCTCTGGTAAGAGAAGACAAGAGGATGAGAAACAGATAGTGAGGCAAAAAATGGTATTTTCCCTGGCATGGCTGTTTTACTGCTTTGAGGCAGCTGGCACAAGTTGGATCACATTGACAGGAGCGTTTACAAGCTCTATAGGATACTACATCTTCCCTCCTGCAGAACAGGAAGGGTGTGTAATTTGAATACATTTGTGATTAAAGTGTTTTGATTCTTGATTCTGTTTAGTCTCCACTCTTGCATTTGCTCCTAAACAATATCATATTATCAGATGTGTGATGGTTTATTTTCTGTACCTCTGTCCTATTTGGGCATGCCTGAAACTGTGTCTTAGCTTCCCCTCCTAAGGGATTGAGGTTACTGTGCAATAAGACATGCCTCTTCCATGGGTACCCTGAAGGAACACATGAGGTTTAAAAGCCAAACTGGGAATTAAAGAAGCAATACGAAGTGGGAATAGGCTGAGCTGTGAGTTATGTAGGGAACAGTTTAGAGTCTGAGGTCTGGCAGCTGAATCGATGAACTTCTAGACGTGGTGACAAGTGTACATCTTCCCCTTTACAAACAGTAATGAGAGACTGAGGAGGGAAATAAAGAATAAAAAATAATAATGACACATGAATACACTCAACTGTGAAGCACAATTATATGTGTATTTGGCTTCTCATGGGCATCAGAAATAAGAGTTTTCAGTCATCCAAATGCCAAAATGTAGCTTTACAAGGAAAACATATTTCTTTCTCAGCTAATTAACTGGGTGGATGATGAAATGCTGTGAATAAAAATTTGGAAAACAAAGGAAGTGACAAGAGAAAAGTTGCTGTACAAAACCAATGGTGGTAAGGGAAACGTAGAATGTTTAACAGCTGAACTAAGACAGTAACTATCTGGGTCTGAAAGGAAGTTTCTGTCAAGGACAGATGTCTATGTCAGGAAATATCAGCAGGCTTTTTGAAGCTCTCCTTATGTGTTTTTGGGGCCCCAATAGTAAAGTATGAATCTGTGACCACTGGTATGAAAGCAGGGACTGGAAAGTTCACTGTCACTTTTGTCTCATGACAGCATTCTTTTCTTCTGCAATTAGTTTTATTTGGTAACATGGTTTTATTGCTATTTGTAGTAAGTGGGTTTGGCAGGGAGGATGTTTAAAGATGTTATAGAGATTTCATTGCTCAGATATGAAGGGAATATTCTCTGTGAATTCCTACTTGAAACCAATCTCTTGTTGGAAAAACTCCAACCATAACTTTTTAAGACTAAGTTGTTACTAGGCTGTGTGTTATAGGCTGGGGTAAATCAGCTAAACCCTGGGAAATCAACAGGAGGAGGAGGAAGATGTATGTAATAGGTGGTGAGAGGATGACTGTAAATCAGCAGTGTAATAAAGCTGTGAAAATAGCAAATATCCAGTGATGGCTGAATCTCCAGCTGATGCAGGGAAGTTACAGTGGCATTGTACAGACACCGGTGAACTCCTCTTTGGAACAGTGCACTCAGTTCTGACCATGCTTGTTCAATAACATGACCTGAAATGGGCATAACTGCACAGAAGGGCAACATAAAGAGCCTGTCTTATGAGAAGAGAGAGACAGACTTCCTTTGCTTATCTCTAACTGCTAGGTAGAGAGTGAAATAATTTGATTGCCATCTAGAAATATCCTTGGAGATGATGGCAGGTGGAAAAAAAAACCTATTTAAGCCAAGTAATTGTGCTGCAGGAATCAGTAGATATAATTTAGCTTTGACAGTATCATTGTTAGTTATTAAATGCAGATTCCTAGCTGCTGCAACAACAATTCCTGGAAGAGCATCTGGACAGACCATTGGGTCAAAAGAACTAAAGTACTTTTATGAGTTTAAGAAGTTTAAAAACAGAGTAGAGTAGTATAGGATGTCTGCAAAGCACCTGGACTTGATGAAGAAGATGGTCCTTTTTGTTCTCGATTAACAGTGGGCAGAACATCATGGGGTTTGTACAGTTTCAAAGAGCTGGAAGACTATTCAGAGCTACTACGCATGAAGAAGTCTATAGCTTTCAAAAGATAATATGCCATAATAAAATTCAATTTAATGCCAAAATTTTTACTATTTTATAGCCACCTTAATTAGCATCCTCATTGGTAGTCTCGGGAAATAAATGCTCTAATGAGCACAGCTCCCTCTGTCCCTGCCAGAACTGGTCCCTCAAGGTCAGTGCTAATGCACAGTGCTTGAGATGTACAGGGAACTGCACATGGTCAGTATTCCTGAAGAAAGTGCTCTGTGAATTGGTAAGATTTCACCACCCTCTGCTGAAAATGGATAGGCAAATCCAGCACCATTTGTGAAGAGAAAAATTAGTCTTGAGCTGACATAAATTCTACTACAGAGTATCCTTGGGAGCTCCCAAGCCAAAGGAAATACAGTATAATCTTTGGTCAGCTTCATGTGTTATAAATGCAATCCCAATTTAAAACTCATTCTAAAAGATCTGTATTAGTCTTTAAATACAGAATTGCATTTCAAAATTACATGGTAAAGCATTTAATTTTTGGAATGCTTTGACCATATGACAGCAGTTAGGCAACTACTTTCTTGTTCTGTCTTTTACCTCTACAGTAAAAGGTAGTTTTATTATTGTCGTTCTCCAGGAAAAGAGTAATAATTTTTAAAATTAAAAGAATGTCATTTACACATGAAGTCATGCTAGCTTCTTTGGCACAAATGATGTTGAAACAAAACAGATATTTAGAAAGCAAAGAAATAACCCTCATCCCTGAAAGCTGGAGAAGCATCTTAAAGTAGATACTCTTTACTGTATCTGTTTGTTATTGACATACATATATTTCATTTCTTATCTGATGTGAAAAGAGAATATAATTGTAAAAGGCAATTTTTATTTCTAACTTGTAGTCTGTTTTGTGATATCATGTGGAAGTGTTAAGTCTTGCGTGAGAATACTGTGCACTAAGCAATCAAGTAAAGAGTCAGTCTGAAGTTAAGCTTCAGGTCTTTGCAGTTGCTGCATGTGTGTGTATTCATATATACACAGGTGTGTGTGTTTATGTGTGTCCTTGTTCACAGCAAACCCATTTGGTTCTATAATTGTAGAATGAGCATTATTTGAATTATTGAATCTTGAGGTACAAAATTCCATTAAATAACCCAATTCAAATCCCCAGCACAGTTTACATATTGTAGACTAGAGTAACTCTAAAGTATTAACAACTTATTTTACATGTACTAGGTGTTGGCCTTGTTATTGCTGATGAAATACATACCTATATAAAAAAAAAATGCACATACATCTATATGCGCACAGTTCTTTGGATGTTTTAATTTCAAATGAAACATTTGCTTTGCAGACATAATTTTTACGTTGCATATCATCTGTAGTATCCACGTTTTGATTTATGTGGAGCTTAATGTTAAGTATGTGTTTTTTAAAATGTTCTTAAAGTACAGCTGGGGTACAGAATTAAAGGATAAGACAGGAATTCAGAATAATTACGATAAATAGAAATCCCTGTCAGGAATGGAGTTATCCCTCAGGAATGTTATAGGTAAAGTTTATTCTGCCTTAAGGCCTGGTGATGGACTACATGACCTTTCAAGTTCTTCTCAAGCCCCATTTTATAATTCTGTGATCAACTCATTTTGGCATTTGACAGCTGTTGTACATATACTATAGAAAATTCTACTGTCTTTAATACTTTCAGTGTTTTCTTTTGTTTTAATTTACCTATTTTACACATGAAACACTCTACATTTAAAATGTATTCTTATTTATTTGAAGGTGGTTGTAATAAAGGATATGGGTCTCATTGGCTACTAAGCAAACGTATTCTTTTCAGCCTAAAATATACTGAAATGCTCAATTTCTGTGAGGGGTTACAAGGTTATGAATTGCTACACTTTAAAAGACATCTCAAGTTTTATTTGCTGTTGATGCTATGTTAGTCACATTAGTGGTAATAACCAGGAGATAATTCACTTCACTTGGAAAATGAAATCCTGATTCTCAAAGTAGTTTTAGTAACATTCAGTCTGGAATCAGATTATTCTTTACAGAATGTTAAAGTCATGGCAAGGTGGTCTTCAGCTTGCAAGTGTAATTTAGTCTCACAAATAGGTAATCTTGTTAAAATATTGTCAGGTTAATGAAAATTGATTTGTTTGTGCTAAACCTGGTGAATGCTAATCAAGCATTGGGTTAAGAAGCTTTAGTAGCAATTTTAAGTCTTTGATAGTTGCCGATTATTCTTGGATGGAATGACCCACTGTATGTGGGGAAACATTTTAAAGCCTTCACATCCTTCCTAGACTGGACACAAATGTTCTAACAACTAAAGTGTCATCTTTAGAAATGTATTTTCAAAAACTTGACAGCGTGGATTGCTGTATTTGATACACCTCATATGCAATGAATTGCTTTCCACATGTAAGCACTTTGGATTTTCCACTGTTTGTTATTTTTAACTATCGTGCCATTGTTTATAAATAATGATTAAAGAGATATTTAAGATTGTAGTGTAGTCTCTGTACATGTGATTACCATCCATTTGAAAGACAAGTATTAAACAGTAAATCTGTGGTGTAAGGAAATATATTTAGGACTTCTGTACATTCCATTTGACAGACAATTCTGACATGGTGGATTTTTTTTTTGTAATTATCTGAATATCAGTATGAGTTACATGGGTTATTATTAGATTAATCCCCTGAAACGATGAAGAACAAAAACTTAATTTGCACAGAGCCACCAGGAGCTTTCTCTCTGCTCACACCCTTTGAAACTTACAACATCTTATTTTCTTTCAACAGAAAGCTTTTCTTTACAGACTATGGGAATTCTGCCAAAGTTGAGAGATGTGACATGGATGGAATGAACAGGACGTGGATAGTAGACTCTAAAATTGAACAGCCAACTGCTCTTGCTCTGGACCTCATCAATAAATATGTGTACTGGGTTGACATCTATCTGGATAGTGTGGAAGTTGTTGACTACCAAGGGAGGAAGAGGAATACAATAATCAAAGGAAGACAAGTAGGTATTGACTTGGAAATTAGTAAAAAGTAATGCTATCAGTAAATGAATGTACATGATGCTAACAGTTATAGTAATATCAGAGGTTGTTTATTTTCCTCTTCTTAGTTCAAATGTGTTCGACGTTAAAAGATTCATCTCCATGTTTTGCTTTCTTTGCAATTTTTATTCTTTCAGCAACCTATGGACAAGCTTCCATGCAGTGTCTCATTAACAATGCACTATAGAAATCACACTACCCATTTAAAAAACCGCAGGAGAGGAAAATATGGGGAATGGAAAGATACTAGGGGATAAATTATTAATGATAAGAAACTGTGCTTGCCAATTGAGGAAGCAGAGACTAACAGGCTGAAGAATGTGAAAGAAAGAATAGCCAAAACTATTCACCTGTTCAGGCCAATCTTGATGCCCTTAAATCATATCTTTGTCGATACCAATGATGCTTTTCCCAGTTGATCTAGATGTTCAGAGTCATAAATATGAATGCTGAGACTGTCAGGATATCAAATATCAATCTGTTATTGTTGCTTCAGCTTGGGGAGCAGGGTAGTAGGTATCAGGGAAGGGAGGGTTCCCTGGCAATTGTGAGTCTGATGAGAATTAGCAAAGACCTAACTGTTCCTGGTTTCTACCTGGACTTCCAGAGATCATCTGGGTACCATGTTTACATCTGCTGCTGCCTGAGGTTAAGCAGAGTATGTTAAAATGTGCAGACAGAATAAACATTTCACATGTTCTGCTGTCATGCTTTGCTTGCCTCCCAGTAATCACTGTTGATCAAAAGACAACTGGTTAGCTATCTACTATTTAAAATAGGCTGAAAAGGGGATACTTTCTTCTCTAAACTGGCTGAGAAAGGAGAAGAATGTCCATTTCTTTCCATATGGGTGAAGGGTATTAAAAAGTTTAGCCTCTCAGTTGATCACTACTATCATAAAAGGAGAAGCATGTTGGTTGTCTTTCCAATCAAAGGAAAAATTGGTAATTTCACTAGGTTTTGTTCCTGCATTTACCAGGATTTAGAATGACTGTTATTCCAAGTACCTCTCGTTAGCCGAAGGAAACAGAAGACCAGAAAACTATTCGAAAGAATTTTTTGAGATTAGAGTTTATTTCATAAGTATAAGCGTATCAAAAGACATGCTTTCCAAATGATCCAGGCTTTTATGCTTGATAGCCTGGGTGGCTTTCAAAGGACTATTCTTTGTAGCAAGCAACATTTCCATTCATGCGTAAGATAACTGGAAACCTTTGTGAGACACAAAAAACAACAAATGCATAAATTAAATAAAAATAAATTCATTATGAAATGCGTTGTAAAATGAGTCACATAGTTTTAATAGTGTAAAAATAGAAAAGTTCTCGTAGGAGTTAAATAATAAAGCTTTAAACCAAGTGCAAATGGGAATAGGGAAGAAAGGATTATAATGCAGAGAATATAATGAATTGGGTCAGACACATCATTGTTTTCAAGGCTGCTTTCTTTTCCATCTTACTGTAGTTGGATTGAATTTCTATTGTGTCTTAATCGAAAACTACCATTGATCTCAATTATTTATTTTTATTTTCTGTGTAAAGGCAGAATATAATGGCAAGATTTGGCCAACTTTGGGGGTAATTTCCAGAATGCAATGAAATATTTGGTGCGCCACAGGGGTTGTTTGGCTTGTTGGGTTTTGTTTGGGATTTTTTGTTTGTTTTTTGGTTGGTTGGCTTGGGGTTTGTTTGTTTGTTTGTGGTTTTTTGTTTGTTTGTTTATTTTCCTGGAGATTCATGCCTGAATTTATGAGTATATGAGCTAAGTGAATATTTTGTGGTGAACAATTTATTGATTAAAGTAGTAAGATATTCAGCCTGTAAATATCTGAGCATCTGTCAAAAAATTCTCTTTAATTCATTCAGCTTTAAAATTACCAGTGAGATATTTTATATTTTTGAACTCTATAAATCAAGCACAACTGCTAGATTATTGAATACTTCATCTCTGAGCTGTGATTGGCTAACTTTAGCTATTCACTATTTGAGACACAAGCAGTACTGTGTGACCACAACCATATTAGAAAGATACCAACACAAAAGGAACACAAGCAAAGCTGAGGGCATTTGTTTCCTGATTCATCTATTGCTTAAGAAAATATTCAGTGGGTATATCTTGCCCTGCTTGCCTTGCATTGATTAGAATAGAAAAATATGTATAAACTGTACTTTAAATATCTATATTTACTATATCTAATAGTTAATGCTAGTTAATAGCTAAGATAAATTCACTCATGTTATTAGTTGATAATAAGCTGTTGCACTTAAATGAAAGCATCCTGCAGATTTTGAAAGAGAAACAGGGAAATTTGTAGGATAAGTTGATTTGGAATGCTAAATATTTTAAATTTTCTGCCTGTCTTTTCAAAGCTTTTTCAGTTATAAACTTTAGACTACACAAATCTGAACTATACTTGCAGTGTAGTTTTTATAATTTACAAATATATATCGACATATTCAGAAATCCCTTTGTACAGTTTAGCATCTACTATTCACAGTAATGTTTGATGTTTACCAATCATAGTTATGCCTAGAATATTTAGCTAAAATAATGATGTAATTGTGTTGGGTTTTTTGTTTTTTTTTTTTCCAGGTTAGGCATCTTTGTGGTTTGGCAGTATTTGAAAACTATTTGTATACAGTTAATTCAGATAGCCTCAGCATTTTACGAATAAACAGATATAATGGCACCGATGTTCAGTCTCTTGCTAGATTTGACAATGCTAAAGAGATCCATGTATACCAGAAAAGAACCCAAACAGCAGGTAAGATGAATATTCTTCTTTCTAGGAATCATAAAACCAGGTAATAGGTGGATGTGTCATTAAAAAGGTTCTTCCAGAAACCTGTATCAAAAGATGTAGTGAAAACTTATCACTGCAGAAAAACTGTGTGGGCTCTTCATCTGCCCGGTTTTCTCTGCACTTACTGCCAGTTTTACTGCACCTCTAAGCTCCAAATGCTACTGCTTCCTGAGCACTCATCTTGGAGAACCACCAAAGAGCCCTGGTCTGCAAGTTTTGTGGCTCCACACACTCAACATTTTCAGAATTTAAGACCTTCAAAATAGTTAGATGTTCAGTACTGTCCTCACACTTGGGTCTTAGACCTTAGAGATTCCTGGTTTCTCTGGGTCTGCTTTTCAGACAGACTACACACCTCAAGAGAGCCCCTATCTTCAGGTTTGCCAAAAAAGCATGGAGGTCATAGAATCATTTAGGTTGGAAAAGACCTTTAAAAGCATGGAGTCCAACCATAAAACTAACACTGTCAAGTCCACCACTAAATCATGACGTGTATGCAGCTAGCCTGCCTAACTGCCAGCACAGCAAGTCATGAGATAGGAAATTGCTGTTAAGTTTTCCATAGCTTGTATAAACATAATTTTTGCCTTCTGTGAAATAAATCTTCAGTTTCACCTAGAAGGAAAAACTTTTTGTAATCTCGGAGTTTTTGGTAAAATGGCTATTTCTGAGGTCCCTAGACCTACATGACTCTAATTGTGGCTCTGAACAGCAGCATGATTTGTGGGAATTTTATGCAAAGAGAGCAAGATCCAAAACATTTATAGTGATACTTTGAGATTTTTTTTTTTGGTATGACTGATAGCAATAAATCGTTGCCATGACTGCTTGGACAAAAAAGCTAACGCATCAATTCTGGTGATCAACGTCAATATTATTAAAGAGACTGACTGCTTTTAGAGAACTTTCTGAAATGGGAACAAACTTTAAAATGATGTAGACTGGGTGAACTAATTTTCACCCTATAGCTGAGGGCATTGATTTGCAGATGTCAGTGTCTGAAGGAGGCTGCAAAGACTCTTTCCTTGCTATAGGCCCTGCTCTTGTACCCCTGAGGGAATCAGAGAGGTTGAGTAGAGGAGAGACATGAGCACGGTATAATCTTTTATTACATCCTGTGATTACTCTGTTCCTCTTGCCCTTTGTTCACTCTGCTACTTCCTTTGTTTTGAATGGACATGTTTGTTGCTTGTCAAGATTCGCTGTAAAAGCTGTCTCAGCTTGGTACAGTTTCTGTATACCTTTAACAATATTGATCTTAAACCACTTGATTACTTTTCTCTTACATTTTTTTTTTTTTCTTTTTTACAACTGAAAAAAATGAGGGAAAGGAGAAAGAAAAGAAAAACATTTTTTCTGAGCTAAAACACTCTTGGGCTGTTGTAAGCCAGCTTAGTAAATGTAGGATGGCAAGACAGATTTTTGTTTTCTCATCATATTTACCTTAAAGAATTTTAAAAAAATGAATTTGATATATTAGTCTGCTAATTCAACATTATATATTTGAAAATATGAAATCAAGGGAAAGGAGTTCTTTGGCTTCTTCTGCTGAATTTACATCCCAAATGTACAAATGTGGAAAAAAGCACCACAAGGCTTGTTCTGTTCTTTAGTGTCTGCCCCAAAAAGGTGCTGTCTAATGGAGCTGAATGAATAGCAGGCAGCATTGGCATGGGATACACTCTGTCCTCAAAAAACCAACCAACCAAATGAACCAAAGCAACAAATAAAAAAGGGGAAAATTGTCAGCTACCACAGGGGAATGCTGCCTGGCAAATGCTGGGCAGAAGCTTATTCAAAAAGGGGTGATCACACACAACAATGGGAATGTCTTGATAACCACAAGATGACCCTTTGGATTACTTGTCCATTTTGGCTGTCATTTATCAAAAAACACCTTCCTTTGTAGTTATAACCTAGGGAAAAATGTCTTGTGACACAAGTTCCTTTTTTGTTTTTTGTCTGAACTTTCTACATGCTAATGCGTATGATTATCTTGCTTTAAATGGACTTGAATTGTGCTGTTTTTCACTTGCTGTAGTCAGAAGCCACGCATGTGAAGTGGACCCATATGGAATGCCAGGGGGATGTTTGCACATCTGTCTGCTCAGCAGCAACTACAAAGCACGGACCTGTCGCTGTAGGACTGGCTTCATCTTGGGGAGCGATGGCAGGTCATGCAAAAGTACGTTATTTAAATCAAAGAGTCTGCCAGTTTCTAATATTCCAGGGTATAGTTCTGAGAGTTATTGCAGGGAATAGTTCTGGGAGTTATTTAACACACTTTTCAGTAACAATACACATGAGCTGCTTTTGGATGAATTTTTTTTTGCAACATGTACCTGATGCTTTGTTCATATACTCCTTTCATTCACTTAAAATGATTTGATTTACCAAATCACAGTCACAGAATTGTCACAGTTGGAAAAGACCTCTAAGATCACTGCATCCAACTGTCAACAACAACAACAAAAAGCTGACCCAAAACAAACAACCAAAAAACTCCAAACAAACAAAAACCACATCACCGTCCCACTAGAGCATGTCCCGAAGTGCCTCATCTACACGTTTACTGGACACCTCCAGGGATGGTGACTCACCATGTCCCTGGGCAGCCCATTCCAGTGCCTGACTACTTTTTCAGTAAAGAAATTCTTCCTAATGTCTCATCTAAACCTTTCCTGGTGCAACTTCAGGCCATTTCCTCTAGTCCTGTTGTTACTGACTTGAGAGAAGAGGCTGCACTCACCTCAGTACAACCTCCTTTCAGGTAGTTGCAGAGAGGGATAAGGTCTCTGGTCAGCATCATCTTCTCCAAACAAAACAATCCTAATTCCCTCAGACTCTCCTCATAGGATTGTTCTGCAGGCCCTTCACCAGCTTGGCTTCCCTTCTCTGAGCTAACTCCAGCAAGTTTTAGCTTAGTTCATAGAAGTGACAAATTAAACCTCAGATGCTGTTGAAAGAATTCTAAAAATCATACCAATTGTTAAATTAATCAGTCTTACTCTTTATATACTACACATTCTGCTAGTACATAGATACTAAAATGCTGTTAGTTTGTCAGATTCAATTTCTACCCATAGCAACAGCTTGTAACTTGGAAGCAGACCACTAAGTCAAGCGAGGTTTTTCTCATACTGCTTTGTGAAAGCAAGTTCAATTTGTACAACTACGGATATATCTAACATTAGGGATACACAGTCTGCTGGTCACCTACAGCCAATGGGACAGTCCTGAAATTTTTGAGGCGTACTTATTTATTTATTTTTTTTAATTTTTATTTTTATTTTGGTCTGGTTTCTTGATTCAATGACATTGATTAGTTCAGATGAAAGGCGTGCAATTAGATTCTTTGGTGGATGCTGTTAGGTGGATGTATTTGATCTCAGTCAAACATCATACAGTTTTCATTGACAATTCTAATGAAAAACCCTGAGAGGCATTAGAAAAATTGTGTGTCTTCGAGAATTTGAAGAGGTATATTGATAGTACTAAGGATCTAAGGATATTTATAAACATCTTTAAGGAAAGAAAAACAACTAAACTTCAGTTATTTGTAATTAACCTACTTGATTAAACTGTAACAATCTCCTCAGAAATAGGAGATGATAGCCACATCTTGTATCTCAGTATGAAAGAACAGTCTGTGGTGATTTCTTCTGTTCCTTCCAGTTTGAAAAAAAATACTGTAATCTTTTGTCTCATTATGTTTCTGAGGAACTTCAGGTGAACAAAAGTGGTGGTTTGTGTTTGCTGGAGTTTATGATCTTAGATTCAATGACTAAGTGGTTTACATTACCCTGATAGATCCTAAGAAATCGTAAAATTAAATGTCTACAAAGCTATATTTGTCCATTTCAGAGTAGGTGCAAAGTTATTCTGTCTTCTAGCATTGTTTTTCAGTGTGAATTTTTATAGAAAAAGTTATATGTAAGCAGCTCACTGAAGTAATTTGTATTTTAATTAAGGTAATATAATTGCCTAGATTTCTTGAGTTTAGATACCTTCAGAATATATGAAAGTTTAATATTTTTTTGTATTGAATAACACTCCTGCTCCCCCACTAATTGTGCTAGTTAATTAAACAGCGACATTATGCACTGTAAAGAAGATTAGGCAGCATCAGTTGTTTATGTGTGTAATCTTTCTTTTGCAGGACCAAAGAATGAATTGTTTCTTTTTTATGGGAAGGGACGCCCAGGAATAATACGGGGAATGGACCTGAATACCAAAGTATCTGATGAATACATGATCCCTATAGAAAACCTGGTCAATCCTCGTGCTCTGGACTTCCATGCTGAAACCAATTACATTTACTTTGCTGATACTACCAGCTTCCTAATTGGAAGACAGAAAATTGATGGGACAGAGAGAGAAACAATCCTCAAAGATGGTAGGCAATGCTAACTGATAGTGACATTCAGAGAATCTCACTAAGGAGAAGTTGAACTGACATTTACAGATAATTTAAAGTTTTATTTAAATCTCCCGTGGAAAACATACCCAAACTAAACCTTAAACATAGCTGGAGATACTACTTCCCCCTCCTCTGAGAATAGATATGTAAAGTTTGGTGAAGTTGCTCAGTTGTCAATTCTTTCTTTGTCTAAGTTTATACCCACCAGTGAGTAACACCTACATCTCTGCTGTAATTTTTCAGTAGTTAGATACAATGGATCCATGATGTAGTTCTTTTAGAACACTTTTTAGAACCTTAATTAAGATGTTTGTACCATTTGTTACAGTAACAAGAAAACACCAGCAGTTCCCTAGTTACCACCTCTCCCACCACACTTCACAGAATCTCCCTGAATCATATCACATCATACTAAATGCTGTTCCAGTGGTAAAACCTCCAGTTTGTCAACCTGTATTTCTTTTATGAACCATTTTCATGAAATATTGCTTCAGCAGGAGGTAACAACTGCTTCATTTTCTAGTACTCATAAAAAATAAGCAGTATGAATATTCATCTTGGCCTTCAGAGAGCTTAATATCTTTACTTGTAAAATGAAGCTTGAGACAGTGCAAGTATCTAAAATACCATTGGTTTAGCACAGGGATTTTCATTCCCTGCCATTCATAATCCATGTTTTAATCCACCCTTCTCAGAAGTTATCTCCAGTGGTATGGTGCTGTTGGCATGCAGGGTCTTTCCACAGACCTCACAGTCTGAACAGAGACCCTTTCAGCAGGAGTCGCAAGGAATAAATGGCTCTTCACCCTATATTGCTGATTGCTTAATAAAAGGCGACAGTTTAAGTAAAGAATGACTATCCAGCTGTTCATCTGGTAATTCTTGATTTCTCTGTGAATATGGAAATAGATAATATGCATCGCAAAACTTCTATTGCTGACGTTCTTTTGCTAAACACATACTTCATTTTACAAAGTAATCCAAATGTGGATTAGAGGAAAGAGTGGACAGTAGGTAAATTTAAACATTATAAGGTAACATCAAGGAGCATCCTTGCTGAAATGAGTTGAACAGGTTGGGGTTAGTCTAATCAAATATGTAAACTGGAATAAAGTTCGTATACCAAACGAGCAAATTGAAGAGACTGTTTTAAATAATGCTTAACTGGAATTTCTGCCCTGTATAAGTAGAATATAGTAAAAATACCAATGCAATACCAAAAAAAGTGATAAATTCTCTCAATGATGTATTTTTGCTGGTCCTAATATTTACAAAGACCAAACTAGCATCCCTGTCATTCTCCCCCTACTTCTTCCATGGGAGCTTACATTGTTAGTTAGAACTTGGTGTAGTTTCATAACTTTAAAATATGCTTAAAGAACACCTGTTAATGTATTTTTTATTATTTAAAAAATTAATATGACCTCTAGCCATACCACCTCAGCTTTTATTCTTGTCAGCTCTCAAGAACTCAGCAGGGACAGATTAAATCCTTTCTTGGTAGAAGGCTACTAGAGGAAAATCAGGTGTGTCAGGAGGCGGTTTAATATTCACTCTGAACATCATGCTGCGAAGGAATTCTATCTGTAGTAGGTGTCACTTCTCAGATTAGAAGTTGTCATTTTTTTGAGACTATCAGGTTTTGCAAGAGCAGATATGCTAGCTCAAACAACACTGTAACTCAGGTAATTACAGTTCGCCTACATGAGAGCCTGATCCTACAAACTGTTGAGTGGGAGCTGAGAACACTTAGCACCTAACACTGCTGGAGTTTGATTTCCCATATAGTTTCAGCTGTGATTTCTTATTCTTCGGGGAAACAAACTGCTGTGTAGTATTGATAACTATTTGACAGCCTACAGCTTGGCTTGTCGTAGAGTTGGCAGCACAACTTCAATAGTAGTCTACTTTCACCATCAACATAAATTGCTGTAATTAAGGCTTCAAACTTGCATGTGAAATCAGTTTTGTTTAAATAAAAAAGGAAAAACCCAGACATTTTAAAAGGGATTTAAATACTGTATAGTTGAAGTAACATGTAAAAAAAAAAAAGGGGGGGGTATTTGTGTCTTTGCCCCTCTTATTTTGTTCAGGGTTGCTGTGAGCCTTAAAGTGTTATATTATTCACTTGTAACTATTAGCAAAGATGTTATGCTAACTTTTTGCTTAAACGAGGTCAAAGTCAGCCTGTACAGATCTTTGGAAGCTGTTTACCTGGTTGGCATATAGAATTATTTTTTTTCCACCTTTTTTCATGTTAATCTAGTATTTTAGGCTCTATTAGTGTACATGATCTAACTGAAATTGATGAGCTAGGCCATTCTGTACCAAATTTCACACTATGCTTATAAAGTCTTGCATACTTAAAACCACTGTGGCAAATTGCTGCCTCTAGAAATGAGGATTTAAAAAATCTTGTACCTATATAAAGTATATTTGGAGCTCATATACAACTGTTGATAGTAAAATTCTGGTAGCATTTCCAAAATTACAAATGATAACTGAAGAATTAAGAAGTGAACAACGATCAAAATGATATTTTATTCAGCTCGTCCTTTCCATGTTGAAAGAACTTCACTGCAGATGGCCCAGTTTACTGTAGTCAGATCAATTTTATTGAATCAGAATGGCCACTATTTTATTCTTATTTACTGTTTGATGGGAAGACCACCTAAAAAGTCAGAAATGTATTTCAAGCTTTTAGGTAGTTAAATAAAAGTGAACTTTAAGCCATAACTTCACAAGAAGAACATAGAGTGTCTCTATTGGATTGTGCTGTAGAATTCTTCTTTATTTTAAAACTTTCTGATATATTTAGTGTCTTATTACCATGAGGTTTGATTTAAAAACGTAGATACTCCAAAATGAATGCAGAATGTGTGGTAGCTCAGATACAGTAGCTATTATATGATACTGAATAGACTTGGAGCAAAATGCTTGTAAATCTTAGGAGGTATCTATCATTATAATCTAATACTTGCCTTTGTGGTTGATACTAATACAGTCCATATTTGGACTGTTTTGTCTCTCACGGTAGAAGAAAAAATATTTTCATAGGAAAGCTGGTCATATTAGTATAAAAACTAACTTAAAATGTCTAGGACAGACACAATTGAAATAAAATGGGTTTTGAACAAATCATTGCTTGTCTTCAAGCTTCTCAGTGCTTTCCTGAAATTAGCAAAGTCTTCTGAGACCCCTTTGAGACCTAAAGGACTTTTCTTTCACTCCTGAAGCTTTTCTTTATTCCCTGTTCTGTTCAGCAGTCCTTTCATGTGTGCCCAGGGCTCCCAGGTCTTTGAGATGCTCTCTGCTTTTCCCGACCATACTTTGTACTTTTCTCTTGATCACTCCAAGACCAAAGGCCACTCTTCCACTTTCAGAGAGTTCCAGCTGAGAGACAGCAAATAAAACTGGCAATGTCCATCAACCTGGGAAACCTGGCTGAGCTTCTGGCACTGATCTCACCCGCTCTGACTCATCCGTGGTTGTTTTGTCCTTTGACTGGATGATTCCTGTCAGGCTAGGTTGTTGCTTGGTTAGGTATGTCATTGTACTGTTATTTCATATCCCTCACCTGGAGAGTGAATTTTGACACCATTGCTTCCTTCAAGCTTTTTAGTTCACAAGGAAAAAGTACTTCTCCAAAAGTATAGTGAGGTTTAGGTGTATAAGAAATATGGATAAAATGTTAAACACGTTTTGGCAAACCCCTCAGCATATGCTACTTTTTTTTTCTCTTCTTCTTCTGTAGCTTTCTTATGTTGTGTCTCGCAGGTTGTAGTGTCATCTGTACACCCATGACTGATTTACTAAATTTAGGTCTGGTTTCTTATGTGAACAAAGTTTAGCTGATACTCTGGCAAGTACCTTTGTTTCTCTGTAATATCTTTTGGACCTTCAGAATGATTTAATTTCATTTTATATATAGAGCAGAGGTCCAAGTGTAATTAAAATCCTAAAAAGTTGTAAAAACAGGAAGAGGAGATATCAAGGACTGATGATTTGCAAGTTCGTACTTACTGATTTCTGTAGCTTAACAACATGAACACAGAAATTATGAAATGGAATTATAATGGAAGAAAATATTTAGTTGCTCTTAAGCTAAGTAGACAAAATGCAAAGGAACACATGAATACAAAGTTAGGCTTAATTGTTCCCATGTTCAAAGAATTGAATTTTGAAAATTGGCAGCTGGAGATATTACATACCTTTGATTCCTGCTATTCTTCAGATCACTGCAGGGTGTAGATTGTACTTTGCAGTTCAAGGGTTAAAGAAAAGAATCAACAACCAAAACCTAAGCAAGTGTAAAACACCTCACAGTATTATATACATGTGTATATATACTACATATGTAGATCTCCTTGAGTGTTTAATTGCACATAAGCAATATGCATGGGATAGGAATTATAGACAGCATTAAAGCTAGAAAGAATCCTGAACTGCTCTAGGCCTTGTTGATTTCTTCAAAACAAGCAAAGTCATTTCTTGATTACTTTCCATGTTGTTTATTGCAAATAATTTATTTTTATGTTAAAAATGAATCTCATTTGGTTATTTATCTTTATTAATCTCTGCTGTTTATCCATTGCTGCTGTACCCAGACAGAGGATACTGATAAGGGAAAAAGCAGATTAAAAATATATTACGTAGCAGTCATGTTATGACTTTCAGTAGTCACAAGCTTCTTTTACTTTTCTATTTTTAAATACTCGCTAACTGAAACATCTCCCTCAAGACTTGTTATTTTAAAATTTTAGCATACAGTGTGAGTTTGTATCATAATCTTAATGTACTTCAACATCAACATTATATTTAAATGTGTTTTGCTCTCTTTTTAAAGAAAATAGTTATAAAATTAAAAAAAAAAAAAGAAAAATTTTGCAATCACAGCGTATTTGAAAACATTATGGCTCTGCTAACTTGGCAGGGAATATGATGGTATTACAATCACTAAAAAACATTGTTCAACAAAAACACTGGGAAGTAATTTTTCATGTTCTAATGCTATTGAGATTGTAACAGCACCTTTTATGGATACTGTTATGGTATCCAAGTGTATAAAAAGCCCAATATTTAATTTATTGGGTGAAACTCTCATATTTTATCTTAGGGTCTTGTTGATGACATGCCATATGTTAAATATGGGTAATAGTAAGCAAAAGGCTTTCTGTACTGTACTAAATAAGTTAATGTCAACTGCGACTTGGATAAAAGAGTTTTACAAAGCCAAGCTGCTGTCAGCACATATCAGGGAAGTTTGGGCATGTGCCTCTTGTAAGCACTGCCCTGTACTCAGGGGAGCTTAGGTCTTGGCTGGTGGAGGGCTGCACGGAGCAGCAGCTCTGTCCTGCCCAGTGAAATACACCATGTGGGGACTGAGGAAAAATGGGTAGCAAGTACCTGGTCCTTGGGCTGCTGGAGCATGTTTAAAGGTGAGTGGGAGGGATCAGGAAAAGCGGTGGTCATCCATGACATAGCTCAAGCTCCAACACTCCCCTTGGTGTTCCTGCACCTCTGGTATCACCTGAGAAATGGTGGGATCATCCCGTACATGAGGATTGAATGCACCAGGTGGAGAATGCCAGAGGGCTAGAGTAAGATCAGCAGCGTGACAAAGAGTGATGCCTAAAGCTGGGTAGTGCCTTAACCTTCACAACACTACAGAGACTGGGGGAGAGTGACTGGAAATTCACCTGACCTCACTCCATGTGCTTGGAGTTTAAGATATTTCTGAAAGAGCATTGAGGGAAGAGTGATGGAAAACCTTTTGGAGACCTTATGTTATCAGTTAAGGAAATGGGATCGTGTGGGAGAAGGCAGAGCTCAGTTAAGGTTAGAGGTTGTTGGGTAAGCTGGAGGGAAAACTTGTGGCTTGAGAAATTGTTTTAATACTTCTCAAATAGGGAAACCTCCACACTAGATGTAATGAATATTGTTGACTCATTTGGGTTCTGGATGGAACCCTACTGCTGTCAAACTCATGACCCCACGGGTACATCCACTGGTAGCATTGCTCTTTGCTTGTGTATTGCTTACTATTTTAATGGGTTTTACTAGTTTAATAGTTTTCCACTTAGCTGAGGAAAATATCTCAGACTGTTGTGATGTTTTTGAAGTTTATAAATGTAAATTGGGTGCCTGAGACTTGTGATTTGGGTAAAAACAAAGTTTTTTAGATTACTAGAGCTGATCCTGGAAGATGTTCGTGGCTTGAGTGATAGTGCTATTTAGGGTTAAAATTAAGTAGGGTTTTGTTAAACAGTTATTTGCCCAGAGCCAGCTATGATTAGCATATGAAGACTTACGTTTTAATATGCTAGTTTTATGACCAGTCTTTGTCTTTTCTAGGGTATTTTCAGCAGACTAATTCTGATACACACAGCAAATATAATTCATATTCAAGGAAATAATCTAACATAGAAATGTGGAGTACACATTGTCAATTATTTATGCTAATAGATAATGTTAGATCATATACATAGAATATTAATGTCTTATTACTGTCCTCTCTCTCTCAACAGATCTTGACAATGTAGAAGGCATAGCAGTGGATTGGATTGGAAATAATCTTTATTGGACAAACGATGGCCACAGGAAAACAATTGCTGTAGCCAGACTGGAAAAAGCTGCTCAAAGTAGGAAAACTTTGTTGGAGGGAGACATGTCCCACCCTAGAGGAATAGTTGTTGATCCTGTCAATGGGTATGAAGTAGATTATATTGTTTAATGTTTGTATAGTATAAATATGACACTGAGTTTGCTTAGGATGAGTTTTACAGAGTCATTTAGTAGTCTATAACATGTAATTCCTGTCCAACATTCTTGCCTGAAACCATCAGAAGAATGTGTATGCCCAGACACCATTGAACCTATTTTCAGTTAATCGGAATGTGATTCACCTTTTTCTCAAACAAATTGAGTGTATCAGACCGAAGTGGACTTCATAATACTCTCTTTAAGTCTCAGTTTCTGAAGACAGTTATAACCACATCCTTGTATGTGTTGGTTTACAAAACTAAATGAGACAGGTACTTTTCATTTACCTACAAGCAAAATTAATTCTGATAGGCTGTATAATAAAAAAGACATTATATTAGCGTGGTATGGTTGTGGTTTACCTAAAAATTCACTGTTAAATTTATTCAGGGAATTGTCACTAGAGAGTGATGTAGGGAGGTAATTCTTGAGTAGCTGGATTGATTGCTGCTTTCCTAGTACTAGAATGTATTTACACTGTCAGGTTTTCACTTTGGAGCTTGTCCTTTGAGGAAAGGAAGTGACTGTGGAAAGACTACAATTAATTAAGGTCAGATACTAAGGATGTGAAATCAGGACTACAAACCATAACCATACCTACAATTACTTTGTTAAATTTTCCAGCTCAGTAAATACATGGCACAAGAAATAGTGTATGAAGATGTATTGTCTGGAAAGGGCTATTATATAAAACACTTTTATAATAAAATAGTGTCCCCTTCTTGAATATAATTCTCAAGGAAGCTTTTCCTGGGGGACAGTATTTATTGTGGCATTTTAATTATGTTTAGAAAATATTAGTCTTTATTTAACCAATGTAGAAGCATTAACTGCATTTTGGGATACAATTAAAGCACATTAATGTAAATGTCTGTTACTGTAAGCATGTTTTAGCTTATGACATGATAACTAGAGTAAGTACAGACAAAAAGTTAATGGACAAAAGCTCAGTAATTGCTGTTGAGCAGTCATGTAAATATTTGTAAAACAGATTTTGTCTTCCAATAAAATAAATACTATACTGACCTGCATCTTTGCCCGAGCTTCAGGGCAAATGCAGCTTTTTAAATTCTGTGATTAAACCGAGTGTTGTTTGAGTCAAACATGCAAGGAAGGTCATAAGCCACACGGATCAAAAATTGATTGGTGTTCTTAGCATATAGTTACAAAAATATTAAAAGAACCCAGGACAGCTCTCTTGTGGTTGACTTGGAAGACACGGAAAAGAAACAAAAAAGGTACATTTGCATATCTGTAAACCTGTGTAATGATGCTGCCATGTTTTCTTTATCTTTTCTGATTTCTTGTATAAAAAACAAATTGATCAAATTATGCTTGTACATTAAAGTGTGTTTGAATAAAAATGTTGACCGGTAGATTTGGCATCACTTGCACAGATTTGGTAACAAAATTGGTTTTTTCACTTTGGTGTTTCATTCCTTTGTAAATTCAGAATTTAAATTCCAGGACTTTATTCTTCAAAGTACAGACAAGTTAAGTGGATCACACAAGTTATTTCAGAAACATAAATCTGGTGAAATCAAAGGTGAGGCACATAAATACCAATTAAATCCGGACAACTTTAACAAGCAGGATCCACTTTACAATCGGCATGATGTCACTGTGTGTCATGTGATCTTGCTTAATTTTCCAAATTAGCATAGGTACCTGCTTTTCAGAGTTGTTTCGCATCTACATTACTACACTGTAAACTGTAAAATAATGTTAAAATTGCCTTTTAGCTATTTTTTTAAAATAATTTTTATAGCAAATCTTTCTAAACAGTTCTGCGAGGGACAGAGTGCTCTTAATAGGTTTTTGAGTGATTTAGCTGCTTTTGTGTGGGATGTGAACTTCACAGAATGTCAAGGTTATCCTGTAGCTGTTAAACCAGAATGAATTAATTTATGTATTGTAGCTTTTTTGATAGTATTAAGCATAATGAAAAGCAGATTTGCATCATAAAAGCAAATTAAACTGGGGGGTGGGGAAGAAAGAAAAAAAACAACTAAAACAGTAAAAGTTTGAACTTCATGACAAAGTCAATAAAAAAAGGCTTAAAAAATGATAATAATAAAAAAGTCATTCTGGTGTGATTAAATAAGGTCTGAAATAATTATTTCACTTTTCTTGTCAGTTAGCCCACTTGGTATTCCTGTAATTCATTACAATGTGAGCAAAACAACCTGTGTGTCATTTTGCAGCATCCAGTACACAGGGAAAATAAATACAGAGTTAGAAATTGTAGCAGAAAGAAGCAGGCAAAAGCCAAAATTGCTCTGGCTTGTGGATATACTCTTACAAACTGCTGCTAAAATTGTACAGTGTAATTCGCATGATTAAAATAGTATCTGAATGTTCATTTTTATAATTTCCTAGCTGGATGTATTGGACGGACTGGGAAGAAGATGAAATAGATGACAGTGTGGGAAGAATTGAGAAGGCATGGATGGATGGCTACAGTCGGCAGATTTTTGTAACATCAAAGATGCTATGGCCAAATGGTTTAACTCTGGACTATCATGCCAATGTATTGTACTGGTGTGATGCCTATTATGATCACATTGAAAGGATATTTTTGAATGGAACTGAAAGAAAGGTAAGAGAAATACTGCCGTTTTGCCACAGGCATGCTCTTTCTCTGGATTTTATTGTGTTACGTTAAAAATACTTTGCAAGCTTTTTAATGTCTGTGTAACCCTGCAGCATGTCCAGTGTCATCTCTGTTGAAACAAGTAATGTTGGCAGTCTCTTATAGGAGATTATAATACAGCTTAAAATTTTCAGCTTTAGAAAGTGACATAAAAGTTGAAAATTTTTTTATTATTTTTTTAATCTATTTTTCTCATGTGACAATGAGTTACATTTTGATTGAGCCATGAGTCCATAAAGAGTTTTTCAATAGAAAGAAACCCACTTCTCTTGGCTCTGCCAGAGAGAAGCTTTTATTTAACTTCATGGGATAAGCTGCTTTTGATGAATCTCAGTGCCCTGCTTGACCATTTGTGATAATATGCAGAGGGGAAGCATTCAACAAGCGTTGAGTCAAAGATGGTTATACAAGCTGGATACAGGTCTGTGGAGGAGTTCTGTGTGGGTTTGTAGAAGTAACAAGCACAGAATAGACATCTGGAAAACAGTGAAAGCTTGGACTGGAGTCTGATTATTTGGAGAAGGTTTATCATTTGCTTCATAAAATGAGTACTGAAATTTCAACTTTGAGAACGGTGGACATTAAGTACTTCTGTGGGAGAACTTTGTCACAAAATGTACATATCTTGTGATTTCTCATTTATCTTTCACTCATGATTCCCTCTGTATGATGGTCTTGATAGGACCAATACACAGATCTCTAGTATTGAAAGTAGTAATTGTGGACACAGTCCTCCTTGGAAGTATCCCTGTACAAGCTCATATTGCATCAATATTGCCTTTAAAATCCTTTGTATTGGTTGATTTGTTGTTAAGCCTGTACTAAAGCTGCAGTGTTGCAGTTTATCATGATGGCTAGGTTAGTTTATTTAGCACTTCTACTTTAGCTCCACATCCATTATGGTCCTGTAATGGAGCAGGGAGGGGGCTAAGCATGTTTGCAGAAAGGCGTTTTTTAGTTAGAGATCCTTTTCGACGAGCAGTGCTAGTTGTCCTGAAAAGCTGCTGGACAGAACAGGTCTAGGAAGGTTAAATGCAGCTGCCATGGATTACACAGGGATTACTGGTGAGAACTGCTGGTTTTGCCTCCCAGTACAACTGGTGAATAATAAAAAACACCTGTCTTTACTGGTTTTGTTTTGAAATGTCACAGAATAGTGCCAATTTATTTATTTTTTTTTTGAAAAGTGTTTTTCTATAATCATGTGATTGAAATAAAATGCAGAACTATTTGTGTAAAATTTATGTAGCCAAAAATGACTAAAAGATACTTGCTTTCAGTGCTGAATCGTTTGTTGTTAATTATAGGATATTTCGTTCAAAATAGTACTGGGTCAATAGCACCTTTAATTCTGTGACAGTTTATTGAAGATTTTGAGGGGTGGGAAAGTCCTACAAGAATTCCACCAGTATCTGGTAGCTAATTGACTGCTGGATTAATTTTGATCAAAACCAGTTAACTGAGATGAATAGTTTTGAATTCCAGGTCCAAAGAAAAGAATTGAAGGGTAAAAGGGGATGATGTTTTTCACCTCAAATTAGTCACATTTTAGTTGACTTTATCTCCTTGTTCTCTCAGGTTTCTGTCTCTGAATAGAGCCGAGGCAGGGCATCTGGTGAACAGTCTCCTTCTTTCTAGAGACAAGGTAGAAATAAACTGTTGGGCATTAGTTCAAGTAAAGACCCCAGCCAGCAGAAGATGACTTGGTCATCTAAACTTCAGCTGCTATCATGAAGTATAGCGGCAAGGGTCCCAGAAGTGGATGATTTAGAGTTTTGTAGTTTTCTCTGTCTTTTTAAAGTAAATCACTCTAATTAATGGAATTTGCTTGATGATAAGTTTAGACTCTTCTTAAAGTTTTGTTTTCATTCTCTAGAGGTTAAAAATACATGAAAACTTTTCCTCTTTATCAGACAGGTCTTGCGTGTAGTAGTAATTGCACTTCTAGTGAAGGAACATATTCGTGGCCAATAAAATAAAGATAGGGTTTGGGGTGTAATTTGTATTTTTCTGTATGAGATGATAAACAAGAAGTAGGAGATTCGTGAAAGAAAGTTTGTCTTATTTTGGGAACAAACTGTGGTGTTATTTTTGTTTTGTTTGATTTATCATCACCCAAACTAAAGAGGAAGTTCACAGAAATAAGCAAGCAACCTCTTTACTTAATTCACACTTCAACAAAAATAAGCAACTCATAAACACTCTTCTTTGCTTTAAAAGAAGCATATATTTGATATATTGGACAATACTCAGCTATATGAAGAACAATGCTTCCTTGATAGGCAAGGAGGTAGATATTTACTGAACATAGTGATTGCATGGTTACTTACATTCCTCTGTGTTGTCTGACAGGGGACACTTTATATGAATTCATGAGCAAGTTTTTAAGTTAGATATTGATGCTGGTGCATAGGATGTTTTAACACTTTTTATTTGATTTTATTGCATTAGGTCATTATATTTGGACACAGTATGTACCTCAGTTTTCCTAGTTCCTGGTTTATGTTCTCTGCAGTATATGCTAATAAAAATTAGTAGTTATTTTAACCTTGCTAATGTTCCCCTACGATTAATTAATTGCAGGTAGTCTACAGTGGAAAAGATTTAAATCATCCGTTCGGACTATCACATCATGGAAATTATATTTACTGGACAGATTATATGAATGGATCAATTTTCCAATTGCATTTGGTTACAAGGAATGTGACACTCTTAAGAAGTGAAAGACCACCTTTGTTTGGGCTCCAGATTTATGATCCACGTAAACAGCAAGGTATTTATAACATAAGATTTTGCCAAACTTCTGTTGTAAGAGAATATTTTTCCCTTAGTCTCCTAGTATTATAAGTAGAAAAACAGTAAAAAAAAGAAGTGTGACCTGTGGCACGAGCAGGATACTTTCCAATGTTTCAGTCCATTGATGTTGCAGTTGATCATCTCACACTTAGTAAAAGGTGAATCATAGTATTATACTGGTCTGAATTTCTTCTGTGTATTTACACTTTTATTGTCATTTTGCTTGTGTGTCAAAGAGAAACTGTGAAAGTATAAAATAGATAAAATATACATGTTAGCTCACAGACACAAAATACATTCTTGCATTTACTTTTTCTTAAATAAGATGGTAGATCCTGCCTGTCTTCCTCTTTATAATTTTCTCCCCCATCTTGGTCTACTTCAGCACCATATGACTTAACCTCCTGAAACTACGTGGTGTTGTGACACAGAATCAGAGTAAGTGGCCTTTGAGAGTAGCAGAAAAATCCATAGTTGTTCCTACTTACCTCAGTAGAGAAGTGAGATAAAGGTCATAGCTTTGCATGGATAGAGCTTAGAAAATGCAATTGCTACTATACAGGTAAACTTACAAATGTTTTCACTGCAGAAAAGTTCAAAATCCATTTACTGCCTACAGTATTCAGATGAATCATTGAATATTTACTCTCTTTAATGAAAACATATTTCTGGTTAATGCCTGCTACCAAACATAACAGTGAGCATCAGGAATTAGTATAAAAAAACATGCTGTTTAAAAGATGAACATATTAAATATGAATGTCAATAAATTGCATTAGTCTCTATAGATCATCATTTCTGACATGTAGAATGTTTCCAGTTCAACAGTTCCTATAGAAAATCAGAGATACTAAGGTGTTGGCCATCCCGTTACCTTTGATCTGTACATGAACCAGAAAAGTAAAAAAAAAGTCAATTTCACCATTTATCTGAATGCTACTTAGTACAAAGAAAACTTTAAAATGTACTTATTAAAAAAGTGATTTTTTTTTTTTTTTCATTCATGTTTATTGGACCTATTATGAGTACTTTGTACCTGTTCATAAAGACTTTTTTATTTTACTTTCATACTACATCACCTTCAGGTCCAGGTGTGGGTACAGTGTCTTGTTCATGTCTGTTCTTTGCACTTTGAAGACTTTACTGTGTGTCTCTCATTCTTAGGCAATTAATGTCTTAGAATTGATAAAACTAGTACAGCGTGCATACAGTCAAAGCACTAGAAAAAAAATACTTAGCACTTGTAGATACAGAGAAAATATTTATCCTTTATGTTTGTTACAGGTCTATATCTTTAAGCCAAATGTGTATGTATGCATTTCTCTGCATGTATACAAAAATTATACCCATATATATGAAAATTTGGTATAGTGAATATTTTCTTTATAATACACTGGCTAAACATAGGTTTCTTTCAGAGGTATTATATTCCATACATAGTAATTATTTTTTGTTGTTTTTCTTCTGTCTAATCTTGCCATTTTTTTTCTATCCAGCGAAAAAAAACACCTGGTGATTTATAAAAGGGAAGAAATAGTTCGTTTTTCAAAATTACACTAAAGGAGAAACTGGGAAGTGCATACGTCCCTAGGGAAAATATTTGGCATGTAATATCTACATGTATAGGGTTGTTTACTTTTGTGTTTCTTTTTAAAATTTGCTGTATTTGAAAACTTAGGTATGTAGTTAATATTCTTTGGAGAAGACAAAGAGTTCTCTATCTAAAAGTACGTCTTCCAGTTTGTTTTTCCTCAGGAAAAAACACTTTTTACCATGTCTCACTTAACCATCTGAGGCCCTACTGAAAAGCTAAGTGATTTTCTTTATAACAAGTCGACATGAAGTCTTCCCTTTTCCCGCTGAATAGTATTTTTAGATGTCCAGCAAGGCTTACTTAGGGAAAGCCATTAAGATTAACACTTGATTATGGAGAGCTGAGGTTCAGTCAACTTGTAATTGGTTTTATGAGTACGGAGGCAATGCTGAAAGTTTTCCCTTTCTGATATCGTAACACCTAAATTTTCAATACCCAAACTAAATTCCATGTATGTGTGCTACAGTGCTATGTCAAGGTCATTGTAACAATGCATCTCATCACAGATGGTTTTCAGGGACTCTCTTTTACTTCCAAAGTCATATAAAAACATAGTGTCTTTGGGGTTTTTTGTTGGGCTTGGGTTTCTTGTGGGGTTTTTTTTGTTTTGTTTTTTTAAGGTAAAATCTGCCCCCAAATCTACCCTCAAGTTGGCCAAATTTCAGAATACTTTGAACTGTGACTTATAAGAGAGGGTGTGGTGATTGCTTTAAGTACTTAGTACTTCTGCTGTTTTGTTCAGTACTCAGGAAGTTCCTCTGTTTTCAGAAAAAAAAGGGAAATTTAAAAATGAATGTGGTAGCTATGGGTTTCCAAATATGCTAACACCATAGATGGAAAACTAAAGTATTACCTCTTAGACAGTTTTGCTTGAATGGGCTTAAATCTTGAGAAAGAGAATTTGGCTCATTAAAGTATTCCTTTTTTGAAATGGCAATTGAAATTTTATAAGCTAACTGCAGCTTTTAGGATCTTCCCTTTTTGTTGTGCTCACTGAGTTGATCTTGTATTGTTCTCAAAGGAGGATAAGCATTTATTTTAAAGAAAGCAAAGTTTTGGTTTTTTTTCCCCTTGTGATGGTGTTGTGTTTTGTTTGTGTTTTGCATTGTTTCTGCTGAAAGCACAAAATCAAGGCTGTATCATGTGGTACAGAGAAAATCGTAGTAGTTAATTTTATGGGATGAGTTATATATTATAGAGCATGCACACATACCTTAGAAACATTTGGCTCTGATATTTTGAGGTTACTGTTTTGACGCTGCTGTTTTTGTCCCTGTCTACACAAGCAGAAACCATGTCAATTCATTTTGACATACTTGAATTGAGACTGGCATTTTTATTAGGAGATCTTTTACAGGATACTTGACTGTGCCAATCCTGCTTTGCTTAGTACTATGGGTAGTGACATTAAGCTTCTTTTTGTATCTCCCTAAGAAGAGGTGTTTTTTTCACTGTCTTTGTATCTCATGAAGCATGATCCTTTTCTTGCTTTCAGAGATTAGAGTTCATCTTTCTTACACTTGGTCTGTGGGTCTCTATGCATCAGGAATACCATAAAGCATGCGGAGGTGGTGGGAAGTGTAGTAATCATAGGAGCTTGATTTACAGTCAGCACGTGAACCTGCCAAGGCCTATGGTTATTTCCATGGCTATGAAAGGGCAGATCGCTATTCATATTTAAGTAATTCTTGTGTAAGTCCACCTACAGCTGTTAAAATAACCTCGGTTGAAATTGGTTGATATTTTAACATCTCAGATTGCAAAGAAAAGCTTCATAAGCCCTAGGCTGCTGTTGTGTGTGTGTGTAGTATGATTTTAAAAGTAGGCATACACAACTTGAGCAGGACTTGAGGTTAGGTTTATGGGAAAATACAAACATAGACAAATATTCGTGGAAACATTGAAGTATAATGATTGCTAAGCAGCAATGAATACTCCAGTGTATCATTTAAATGAGAATATTAAACAAATATATATGGTTGCTATATTTTTTTTAAATTTCTTTTTCTCTGAGAATGATGACTGAGATGCAAGTACGTTATTGTGTTGGCCCCGGTCTAATTTTCTTAGCAAATTAAAATGACATCAGCCTAATTTAATTATATGCAAGCAGCAGGGCAGCAGCCCTTTTAATAACCTGCAAAATATGAAAAATACAATAATAGGTTTGAAAGTAGTTTTAAAACTTTAAGGATGTTTTTAAGAAAACCAGTATAAAATGGCTGTTATGAGCAGCAGTTGAGGAAATTTAATTTCATAAATACATGATTGTCAAATGAGTTCCACAGCTCACTCAATAGAGAGACTTAACTTGTTTGTAGCTTTATTTCAGGAGACATTTTAGCTTAAGAGTCTCTTCAGTGAGCCTGATGGGACTGACATTGCACCTTGAGGTTGAAGACTTCCTCAAAACTCACCTTATAAACTTTTTATCTAGGATCTTGTTGCTTTAGCTCTTGGTACCTGTATTTTCCTTGTCATCATCCTCTTCTATTACTTAACAGGTAACCTGCTGTGCTGTAGTTTGTCATCCCATTTGTGAGGTTAAATAGGTTAAGTGTGAACTTTTCATCTTCAAGACAAATGACTTGACTTTGATCTAGTGCTTTAATTTTGATTTTATTTATTTTAAGCTTTCAGTGGGCTTCACAATCAGTGAGGATTTTCAAAGTGTTTTCCATATTTGTCTTAAACAGTCTTTTATTCAGTAGCTTTATTCTTTTTTTAATCATCAGACAAACTCATGTATATTCTTTAATTAAATGACTGCAAACTTCCTTGACTTGTCTTCTATAATTCTGGATTTATTTTTGAAGATTATGTTTTGGTTGGTTTGTTTGGGCAGCTTCTGATATCTTCTTAAATTATGCATAACTGATATTCTTAAATTTGTATAATGGGTGGGCCCATAATAATCTAGAGAATTTCAAGGCCACTTTTTCTGAGGTGGTGTTGTACACGAGGTTTTCCAAGATTTAGATGCAAATATGTCTCTTACTTTTTTTGATGTTTTCTTATTGCTATTTGGGTTTTGGTGTGTACAGATGCAATAAAGGAGTAAATTTCTGTACAGTGTTTTAAGTCATAGTGTAAAATGTGAAGTCTAGGTCCCATAAAGTAATTTAAGTACCAGTTTAAGTTGGAACTGCTTAATGTAAAGCTTTGATGCAGCTCTCACACTTGGAAGAGACTTCCAGTGTTCCCTGTTTCTACAGCAGTGTTCTTGCCATCTCTCTCACACCCTTCCCAATGGAAGTACAAGTACCACACCAGCTTCCCACAGCCTCTGTATCAATTATTTTACACATATTTGTTTGAAAGTTCAGTTGGGTTTTAATGGACTGTAAACACGTTTACTTTGAGGAAATTATGTATGGTGAAGCAGAAAAAAATCTAGGAAATTATTATGAAATGCTAAAGGTCTGTATTTTTACTAGGGTAGGAAGATGAAAATTAAAAAAAAAGTAGTTTTAATTTGAAGTTTCAAGACCTGAAGTTTTACAACTTGCCTCATCATAATTAGTTATCAGCACTTTATCAGACCTGTGATCATGAGAAGTTGCATGTCCTCAGCAGAACCTACCTAAGCAATTAAGTCATGACCATAGTGACACAAGCAGAAATGATGACATTATTCTTCAGTGGGTTTCATTTGTAAGTTTGTTTGCCTAAAGCATGAGATAGTGAGAATGCAGCAGTCCTTGGTAAATGACTAAAATACCTGACAGCTGTCAGTATCTTCATGTGAAGAGCGTATGGCTTTCTGGAAGAAACATTAACACAGAAAAAGAGGACAGAAAAATTGCAGATGTGTTCAGAATATATAGTTGAGTATCTGCCATAGATCTCATTGTACTTTTAGTTTTTGTTTGTTTTCTCTTTGTTTGCATTTGTAGTCACACTGTTCTAACATCCACAGATGTCAATATACTTCTGAATATTCTTTTATACACTCTTGAAGATACTGTGTGCACATAGTTGTGTCATATTAAATTGTAACATTTGTTCCCCTCACAAAAAAGGGAGATAGAATGTTGTGAGCTGATGGTGTAGTTATTTGTTGGTTTAGCTGGTTTGGTATGGTTTTTTATTATTCTTACAGGTTATTGGGACCTGTAACTAAAATTGTTTAAATATGATAACCTGTAGTAACCAAACTGTGAGAATAACGTGTCCCTAAAATGAGAGAGAAAATAATTGTATAAAATTCTTCATGTGCTTATGTACTAAACCATGGCTGTTATTTTTAAAGTTGGCTTTGTTGTTTGGTTGTTTTTAGGTTTTTTTTATATTTTCACAGGTGATAATGCATGTCGTGTTAATAACGGAGGCTGCAGCACTCTTTGTTTAGCCATTCCTGGAGGCAGAGTTTGTGCCTGTGCTGATAATCAGCTTTTGGAGGAAAACAGTACAACGTGCACGGGTAAGATTTTTAAAGACTTTCTGAGTTGATACTACTGTTAAGAGATCAAGTCAAATCTGAAAATAAAACAAGAAAGTGTGGTCTCTTAGAGGCTTTCTGCGGTTCTATAAGACAAAGAGTATTCCTTGAATAAAGATTCTAACTGAAGACAGTTTATTAAATAGAATAAAGATTTATTTTTTTTTTTTCAAAAGAAGACAAAATATTAAGTACACAATATTTGAGGATAAAATGCATTGGAAAATATTTCAGAATGTCTGATACTAGAAAGCACTTATACTTCACTGACCTCTTCTAAAAATATCAGAAGTACTAGAAATATTATTATTATACTAAAATCATGTTAATAATAAAATGTGGGCTTTTCTATTAAAAACCTCAACAGATATTGCAGGCATTTAAAAAAAAAGTTTAGTCCTGACATTTTGTAACTTACTCAAATTAGCTTTTTTATTTTAATCTCTTTGATCTATTTCTTGAAGTGTAGTGTGTAAAACTGGATGTAGGTCTCCCCCAGTAAGCCTAGTAGAGATGAGTAAAGCATAAGGATTATTTCATAACATAATGAACATTATTGATCTTGCAATTACCTTGAATTTGACCCAAATGCATGGCTGGTAGAGCCATCACTGTTGCTAAAGAAAACTATTTTTCTTTTTAGCAGAAAATACTGGAAGGTGGACTTCTCACTGGTAAGATGGAATGTGAGCATTAGGAAGAGAGGTTAGACACTTTCAGATCTGAATGAAGCAGGTTTTCTGCCTTTTTCCCAACACAGTTCATTGCCTGGCTCTTTCCAAGGACTTTGGTGTTCCTCATAGGGTCATAGAATCATATGTGGTATTTACAGATTACTAAGCATTCTGAACCTTTTGTTGAGAATTGTATCTGTCTGGATTTATCAGTAAGCTTGTAGCTTGCTACTTAATTCTAGCTCAGCAGAATTTTATCCTTTCTTCTGTGCAGAGTCTGTTCCAGTGAATAATGCAGGTGTTTGAGTTGTTGCTTGGATACGAGGATCAGTTTTTCAGTAATCATTCTCTAGCCCTTTAATGCGCACCAGAATTTGGTCTGTGTCTGTAAGAATATTTTCTTTTCACTGTTGATGACGCACTGCAATATTTTAAACTGATGGTTTTTATACTACCATCTAAGCACCAATTTAAAAGAATGGTTTGAGTGCCATGCTGTTCTGAGTTCTTCCATTTATTAAAAATACGTTACCTCAGCCATATACTCAGAGATGCATGCTGCTGCAGGCTTCAGGTGGAATTACCTCAAGTTTGCAAAGTTTACTCAAAAATGTTCTGAAGAGTGAGAACAAGGATGTACATCTATTTATATAGTATTGCATTCTGTATGTATCAAGCTGATAAAATACATGTACTTGTTGGATATTTTTCCTAGTTAAACATGGAGAAGTGCTACCACAGCTGTGCAAAGCTGACCAGTTTCAGTGTAACAATAAGCGCTGTATCCAGGACCGCTGGCGCTGTGATGGGGATGACGACTGCCTGGATGGTAGTGATGAGCAGTCTGAAATTTGCTGTATGTATGCTTTTTACATTTTCATTCACAATTCATACTTATTTTAATAATTAGAAAAAAAAACCAAACTGAAGTCTGAAGGGAACCAAATGAATGTGATAGCCCTTAAGTGATTCCTGTAAATGTTTCGTTGTCGTCTTTTCCTGCATATAATAATAGTATCAAATGACAGTCCTGTACTCATTTCATTGCATACAAGAGCAGTCATATTTTGATTTTGACATTGTCATTTCTGATTCTTTAAATGTAGGTATTTTTTGCATTGTTTCCCACTATAGCTTTTTTTTTTTTTTTTTTAATATATATATATAGGTCACAGGATAGTTCAGGTTGGAAGGGACCTCGGAATGTCTCTAGTTCAACCTTCATAAAGCAGGACCAGCCTCACCTCAATCTCTAGGAAAGAGATAGAGCATTTGTCCTGGAAACCATTTCCAGAGTCATGAAAGGCAAGGAAGTGACTGGGAGTAGTCAGCATGGGTTTTTGAAGGGGAAGTGATGCCCAGCCAGCCTCATAGCCTTCTATGGTGATGTGACCATCTTGGCGGATGAGAGAAGAGCAGTGAATGCTGTTTACCTGAACTTTAGTAAGGCTTTTGACACCATCTGCCATAGAATCCTCATAAACAAGCTGACAAAGGATGGGTTAGTTATGTGGACAGTGAAGTGCTTTGGAAGCTGTCTCCATGGCCAGGCCTTGGGGCTTTTGGTCAGTGGCACAATTTTGAGCTGGAGATAAGGCACTAGTGATGTGCACTAGGGGAGTAATGCTGGGACCAGTAACCTCTTTGTTAATGACTTAAAATTCACACTTGGCAAGTTTGCAGGTGTTGCTGAACTGGGAAGAGTGGCTCATGCATCGGAGTGTGCTGCCATTCAGAGGAACCTTGACAGGCTGAGAACTGGACAGAGAGGTGAAACTCAGCAAAGAGAAATGCATCTGGGGAGGAATAACTCCAGATATCAGTATATGCTGGGGGACATCCAGCTAGAAAGCAGCTTTGCCGGCAAGGACCTTGGGGTCCTGGTGGGAAACAAGCTGACCACTAGCCAGCATTAGCTCAGATGGGATATTACTAATATGTATAATCACCTGATGGGAGGAGATGAAGAACAGGGTGCCAGTCTTTTCTTAGTGCCCACTAGCAGGACAAGAAGGACTTTTCACAAACTGAAAAGCATGAAATTTTATCTGAACACAAGAAAACACTGGTTTTTTTTTATTGATAGCACAGTTGAAGAGATTGTAAAGTTTCTATCTATAGAGATACTTGAAACTTATATGGATGTGGTCCTGGGAGACCTGCCATAGTTGAGCAGAGGATTAGACTACGTGATCTCAGCAGGTCCCTCCCAACCAGAAACAATTCTGTGATTTCATTTTTATTTTTTTTCTTTAGAAAAAGAAAAAAAAAAGGCACAGAAAGCTCCAAAACAAAACCACTGCCACTAAAAAAAAAAAAAGACGTGACCCCTTCCAGTTTTAAATTAGGTGTACTTTGTCTTTACAAATACAATTTTACTAGAACTGTATGGTTTAGCTGTAAAGGAATCCTCCTGTTAGAATGAAATACAATAGAAAACATACCAATTGTGTATCCGTGACATTCCTGGAGAACACATAGATAACCTGCTATAAAATTAGAGTTGCAGCAGTGAAAATGCCTTTCCTTACTCAGTTTGTCTCAATGCTTCCTGTTTCTATCATTAGATCGTTTCTCTAAACCAATCTCCTTTGATGAAATGAAAACACTATTTTTTTTTTCTCCTATCACTTCTAGACATAAAGAACCGATAGACTCTTCTACTGTGCAGCTTTGTTTTCTGTATCTGAAAACTCTTATCATAGTCTCTCATCTCATTGAGACAAAACAACTCTAATCTGGTTTGGGATTTTTTGTTTGTTTTTTTGTGTTGGTTGTTTTTTTTGTGTGTGTGTGTGGTTCTTTTTAGATTTCATTGCTCTTTTCTGAACTTTGCCAAGTGATCCTAGGGGTTGGATGTCCAGAACTGGATGTATGTACTTCTGCTGAGGCTTTTGTGAAGCTGGTTAGTCTGAGAGAATATTTGTGAGGGTTGATAGTAATGTTTATATATCCTTTTGTAAATCTGTTGTGCTTCACACTGGCCTGTTGTTACTGATACATCCTCTGTAATGCCTTGGGTCTTTTTCTGTATGGTTGTTACATAGCCAGTTTGGGGTTTTTCCTGCATTTATCTATTTTGATAGCTCCATGTAGTTGTCATTACTGACTTCAGTCCTAATATTTTTCAAAATGTTTGACCAGCTCTGAGTTGTACTGCTTACTAACATTCTATTTTAATACAGGGGATTCTTACTCTTAAATAAGGAGCTCTATGTAAGACCGTGAGAAGGTCAAATCTTTTGGCAGAGTTGACTTAATTCTCATTTAAATTAATATATTCTAGACCAATTCATTGATCAAAGCCTGTAATTCCCAAAGGATTTATACAGATATAAATGAAATCAAAATCTGGTCCCAAATGTGTATGTGATACATAGTTTAGGCCAGTATGATATGATGACATTAATCTCTCTTCAGCAGTTGCTATAGTAATTTCAATAGTTCTTTTTTTAGTTAGTCTGAAATAATTCTAATTACGAACAGAATACACATACATGTTAGTAAATATATGAGCAAAAACTTAACTACCATACAATATCCATGTCTAGTATTAGAGTCAGATATTAAAAAATAGTCCACAATTTTTAATTTTATTACATGGATTATAATAATTCTGTTGTCCGCTCACATTGCAAACTAGGTTGCATACTATGTGGTGGAGTCTCCATCTCTGGAGACATTCACAACCTTCCTGGATGCATTCCTGTGCGACCTTCTCTGGCAGAACCTGCCTTGACAGGAGGGTTGGAATATGATCTCTGGAGGTCCCTTCCAACCCTACCATTCTGTGATTCTGTGAGAAGTATTATGAGACTTGGGATACCTTTTGTCTCAGATTATTAATTAATCTTTACTTCCAGTATTGTTGCACCCTCCGCACAAATCATTCATGAGGGGCTCATGTGCTATTGATATCATACTTCCTCTGTGTCACTTTCAATAGGAAGAATAGATAGAAAGGTCAAAGATAAAAGCTACTGAAATGTCAAGGATAAACCTGCAAGACATCATTTTATTTTAAATGCTGCTTGTTTCCAGATTTATGTTAAACTTCAAAAAAGAGACTGTGGATGGCTGAGTAGGTGGAAAATAGCTTGAAATTATTTTTAACCCAGCATTTGAAACTGTGTATTCTTTACTGCTCTTGTGTAGATCAAGATTAGCAAGATGTGCTAATAACAGACCTCGTTATTAGCATAAAGGAAACAGAACATATATGCTTACTACAGCTGCAAAAGCAGGACAATAGTATTTAGATAAGTTCTGTGCACTCAGTCTTCATGTTTGCCGTGATACTTGGTAGCTAGTAAAAACATCTTTGAGGTACCTTGTTCACTCTTGAATACCAGATTTTTTTTGTCAGTTTTACACTGTGTTGCTTATTTCACTTTTTGACACCTACAATTTCATGGAGAGTAAACAGCAGATCTATATGTGGCCACTGACAGTAATGTGCAGCATTTTAGAAGTGTTTTATAACCTGCCCCAATCCCTGCTCACTGTAGTATAATATTTTGGTTATGCACTTAGCTACTTGCATCTGTTCCCTTTAGTGTTTTCTTTTGTTTACATGTGCTTCAATTTGCAAACCCCATCACATTGATAAAATGGGATCAAGGACATTTTTGTTTAAGGAAATAGCAATGTTATAAAATCCTGCTAACTTTTATCACTTAGTAGTTAATAGAAGAGGATCTCCATATTGACACTAGTATGATAGGAGAATCTTTATTATGTATTGTCTAATTTATGGTTGAAGCACTGCAATATTTTTTTAATCGACTGGTGGGCTGAACAAATTTCATATCATGGTGATTATATATACAGGATAGCCATACTAACTGCATCAGCAGGGAATGACATTTAATGTATTATTTTCAGCTGGTTTTCTCTGATTATTTTTTTCCTCCCCAGTCAATCATAGTTGTCCTGATGATCAATTTAAGTGCCAAAATAATCGCTGCATTCCCAAGAGATGGCTTTGTGATGGAACTAATGATTGCGGTAATAATGAAGATGAATCAAATAAAACCTGTACAGGTAAAAGTTTTATTAGTTTGTGGTTACAAGTTCTCTAACTCCAGTTCCATAAACAGTTCAAGACTGCTCTGAACTGAACCAGCCTGCTACTAGTAATCTGATTATTGACATTTTAAATTAATTCAGATTTTGATGCCACTAAGCCTGGAATACAAATTGTATTTTACTTAATCCTTCTACTTGACTGTGCTTCCCAAAGTAATTCTGCACTTAATCTATCTGTATGGGTTAACTGTCAAAGGACTACTTAGGTACAAACTTGCCCCTGCTAAATCTTTTTTGGCAGATAGAATTTTGTTTGTTAACATGCTGTGATGAGTGCCATGTCACTAGTATATTCTATTTTATGCTGACAAAAGCATAGTTACTTATTCAGTTTCCCCTCAGTATCTTGAAATTCTTTTCATTTGTAAGTTATTAACTGTATAGTAGATTTTTAAGTAAATGACAAGATGAAAACTGTTTACTGATTCCACTGCACTAAATCAGGGAGTTTCAAATCTGTCCTTTACTCGCATGGAAATGATGTTTAGTGCTTGTCAGTGGAGTACACTAAACAACCATTAAATATTATCCTCAATAAGTTGATGACTATTTTAAAGTGAAATACAGTGATAGACAGCATACATTATGTATTAAATATGCCCTGGACTCATTTTCTTTGATTTAAATTTTCACATATACAACAGCCAGTTCTGGTTGTTACTTGTGCCATTGAGCTAAAGGCACTCTAGCACAAATGCAGACCTACAGCACCCATATCACCGCTACCATATTGTTATGGATTGTCATACATCTCAATATCCTTTGATACTCAGCTGTTTGCTTGAAGGACAATAGTCTTATTTGAAGATCATGTTTTTCATCCCTGTGTCAGTTTGCTGTGGGTTGAATTTTTCCTTTTGTTCCTGCAGTGGCAAATGCTACTCATGTTTAAAAAAAACCCAAAAACTTCCTTGAACTATTTTAAACTTATAGGCTTGTACTGTATTTTGGGCTATTCCTATGAAGAAAAATGAAAATAGTAATTGAGAATACCAAATGAAGAGAGATTCTTTTGATTGTTGTATCAGTCTTTTTTTTTTTAAAGTGTAGAATAGCATATAGATGAACTCTTAACAGCTTAGATTTGGAATCAAAATCTGTGTCACTGTCACTAGCATTGTGGTTATGGATTCATATTTTGAATAAATGAAGTTATAAGTAATCCCAGGTTTATATGGTAGATTTTTACTGATAATTTACTGTTCCTCAGCTTTCAAAGTAATGTATGTTGTTACATAGCATGATTTCTTTTAGTCATCTTTATTTCTTCAGAAGAGGGACATACATTGTTTCCTTTACTGGATTATTACAGTTGCGTATTCTCAAAGGCAAACATGCTAAGAACAGTGAGGCCAGGCACATCACACATGTATTACTATACATTACACTATATTACCATTTTTCTCTGTAAATATGCCTTTCACTAGATCATTCTTTATATTCTGTAATACAATTTGTTAATACTCCAATTTTAAGTTAAGCACTTCTACACCCTGATTTTTGTGTACTTCCATTCTAGTACTAATGTTATTTTATCAAACTTTAATGGTCTTTTACCACCTAGTTTTCTATAATTACATAAAAACCTTCATATTCTCATATGATGAAGATGATGACCTCAGTTTTCTCTGAAATCAAAAGAGGTAAACGATGTTTACTTAGATCAGGTAAAATGTGCAGGAGTCCAAGAGATGCCCTCCAGACTTGTAACTTCTACATACAAACGTGCACCAAGAGGCTTAACAGATTCAGTCCATTTCCCTTGCATTTTTGAGTGTTTTCTCTTGACAGCAAGAACGTGTCAGGTTGATCAATTTTCTTGTGGGAATGGACGCTGCATTCCAGCATCATGGATGTGTGACAGGGAGGATGACTGTGGAGATGAAACCGATGAAATGACATCCTGTGGTACGTCAATTTTCTTTTGGGGGGGAAAAAAAAGTAAAATTATTCCATAAAGATTTAAACATAGAAGGATCTCTTTTCACATGAACTGATGGATAGAAAAAGTATGTGGGGCCTTTTATTTTTATATGAACTGATAATTTTCTTTCTGAAATGGCAAATATAATTTAGTTGATTAATAAATACACCCTAAGCAAACAAAGGCTGCATTTTCCATTAATTAATTTGTAACTACAATATCAAATATGGCCATGAATCAACACTTTTCTAATTTTCGGCCCATTATCAACTACTGTCACCCTCAGAAACTGATCTTTATCTGTGCCGCATACATGGCCCATGGGCACCCTCAGCATATTCTACATGTCAATAAAACTAGACTATTTCAAGTCTGAACAGAAGGCTATTTTGATATTGTATTTTGCAGAAAAAATAAATAAATTAGTCTTTCTTGCTTATATCGTGAGACAGTCTCAGTAGCTCTGCTGATGGCTGCTTTACTAAGATATGGCCAAGGGAGATGCACTCTCTCATTGGCTGCTTCCAAACAAGGTTTTTAGAAGTCAGCATGACTGCCTTCATCTGATTGGCATGTCACAGGTAACTGCTGTGAGTCTGAGATCAAAAGGGTCAATGAGCTGTCTGTATTAGGGTGTTCCCTGTTTACAAGCTAATATTTGTGATATTATTTGCATTACTAATATAGATTAGTCTGTCATAATATAATAGGATGTTTCTGAAATGACTTTTCAGAAGTTTTCAAGAGAGAATTTTAATAGAATCAACCATGTAAATATGAAGCGACACATGCACAAAAAAAAAAATAATAATCTAAAAGGTACTTGTTAGGATACTTAGTACTTAACCTCTATTGTTCTCAGACTTCATTCACTGTTATAAAAATATACTGTTTCTTAATCAAAATCAGACTAGGAATGCAGTGTAGTTGGCAAAATATTACCTTATTTTTGCTTTTTTTGAAACTTCTTACTGCTGTAAACCTTTTCAGTAGAGTTATTAGAGTTCTATTACCCATGAACAGGTTTTCTGCAAAAATCGCAATACCTATGAGGTGATGGAGAACAAGAAAAAAATAATAAAAAAAATAAATGCATAAATGAAAGTCATAGGCTGATGTCATGATGCTCTGTGTTCCATAAACATAAATCTACAGGACATCAGTTACCAGGGAATCTATGGAAGGCAACATGTAGACTCCAACCAGTAAATTCTGTTCATCCTTAATCCCTTAAATCTGTTTAAGTTTGAATTATTTATGACTGGCAACCAGCTAATACTCATTAGTTGAGCTTACATTATTATTTTTTAAGTCCATATGTAATGTCAACATCTCCTTCTATAACTGAATTCATGATTTTTTTCAGGATTTTTACATGTAAATAATTATGTTTCCTGAAATATTAACCTGCTTTCTCTTGCCTATAGTGATACATATATCACTATATTTAATAGTGATATAACCAGAGAAAGAGAAAGCCAATTTCATATTGACAGTAATTGATATATGATCAGTTATTTCAAAATAGTTGACACACTTGATAAAATCAACATAAAATTATTATTTCAGTAAAAATGAGAATATTATTAAGGCAGAGTTTAATTATCATGCTTCACATCAAGTAAGTTCTGCTGTGTACAGAGGTAGAATAGATGATCCTATGGACTCACTGTATTTTGCAATCTCTAAAATGATAAGATTTTGTGTAATGGTACAGCATGTCACTATAATAGTTTATCTGACTAGCTGTGCCCTGTGTTCTCAGATGCCTTATCAATACACAGATGTTAATGTCATCTTTGTAATTTCTTCCCATGTATTTTGTCTGGTATCCTGGCAGCTGATCTGGAATATTTCTTCAGATCATTTAATCAGCATTTATTTCACCTGCTGTTCTTCATTTTGACCAAACTTGACATATGTTTCATGTTTTAGAGTCTTGTTTCTTTATCCTCAAGCACTTTGATTGTGCAAATGTGACAAATATTTCTTTTTTCATTCTGCCTTGTAATTTGATTGCTAATGGGCATGCTAATGCAATTTATTTAGTGGTATGTATTTTCATATATGAAACAGTTTGAAATTCTTCTTGAATCTGCAAATTTTCAGTATAAAAGTAAAATCATGGTTTGCTTTTTGTTACAATTACACATTGTTGGTTTTTAACTGCTACAGTCTTCAGCTAAAAATAACCTTTGGCTACTATTGATTCAAGAACTTTAGCATATTTAAATTGGCATATAGCTGAGCTGAGCGGGACTGGAAGGATGATGCCAGCATCATAATGGATACACTTCTTCATAAGATACAACTGAATTTACTAAGAAGCATGGCATTCCTGCAGAAAATCTGAAGAGAGAGCCTCCTCATTTTTCTACTGCTTTCCTAAAGGGAACATGACTTGTGGTCATTTTTTTCTGCCCATTGGTTTATCAGTTCATTGTCCTACCATTTGCACTCAATAACACAAGGGTGAAAGAAATATCAAAAAAAATGGAGCTTTTACAAGACAGCTGGATAACAGAGAGAAATGAGATTGGTGTCTACACTATGGAGAGTCATTACTGTGAGCTCAAGAGGCACCTTTCTTGCTTTCCCTGTCTGCCAGTACAGGGGTGGCTGCAAATTGGCTACAGGATGTGCATCTCTCTGCTGTGGAATAGGAAAGGGCAGGAGTATTGAGGAGACCACAGGGATAATGAGGGAAAGTGCTGTGCCTATTCTCTAGGATGGGAGGGAGCTATTGATAATGGCGGAGGCTGGGGCTGTGAGAAGTAAACACTGGAGATATACTGCAAAACATCCTTGAGTGGTGGGCTGCAAATCATGAGATGAGTGGCGGTGAGAACAATCACAATTCATTTTAATTAGTTTCTGTTTCTTTATAGAGGTCTTGAGTAGACAGGTGAACATCAAGTCATGAAGGCACTCACTTATGGAAAAGGGGAAAATTATGTTTAATATATTAATTAAATTTATGGAGAAATTACGGAACAACTACAAAGAAAAATTAAAACTTGCTTTCAGCTTTGCTTGAAGTACACGAGGCATATATTTATAGCTCAGTACCATCATAGCTGCACATCTCCATTATTTGTCTTGGAATAGATTTTTGTTATCACTGTAATGTGTTCTCCCCAAAAAAACAGTTTTGTTTTTTTATTTAATAAATAACTGAAAACTTTACAGAAGTAGTTGACAAAGTGTTGTCATCAGTGTTAACTTTTTTTCCCACCTTTTTCTATGTTGAAGCAGAATAATCATTTCAGTGTTACAATGTTCTTGGCGATCTCTAAATTTTACTGTTGGATGGAGCTGGTTTGATTTGGTGCTTCATGAATTACATTTTTAAGCCAAAAATTTACCTCGGATCTTGGAAAAAAAAAAAAAAAAAGCATTTGAATTAACTTTCAAATATTTTCTGCACCAAAGACTGTAAGAGACAGCAAACCCCAGTCAGAAATCCATTGACTTAAAGGACTATTGCAGTTCTTGTCCTAAGTAAACATTCTGTTTATGTAGTACATTTTTAAAATTTAGAAAAAATCTTCAGTACTAATTACATGGCCTAATTCTCAAAATCTTTCTGAAGTTTAGCTTTGTTGTTTCAGTTCTAAAAACACTAGAACAACCCAATATACCTAGAGCAACATAATGAGGAATACTGTTGGAAGTTTGTTCCAATCTTTGGCAGTTTTGGTGTGGCTGACAGGACTATGCACTGTTTTGGGTGTTTCTTTCTGGTGCATTTAGGATGCACTGTGTAGAAACTTCCTCCTTTAAATCCTTCAGTGAAGGACAAACTTCCCTTTAAGTAGCAGTTCAGGCAGATTGTTTTATGTTGTTATTTTTTGCTTTGCATTAGGTTCCAGTTACTGAGCGATGTCTTAATCTCTCGATGGTCTGTGTAGAGAATTTTGGCTCCTCCTCATTCCTTAGTCAAGTTAGACTTTCAGATTGTTTCCTATGATTTGCCAGGTTTTGTAAAGCAGATCTTGTATTTTCAAAACTGAATGGGCACAAGCCCTGGTAACGTGTTAATGGTTTCAATGGACGTGCCTAGCTATGTCACTGGTTTTAGAAGAAAAAGAAGTCTGAAAGAATTCAAGTTGTTTTCTGCAGAAGCATATAAGAGAATTATAAAAACAAATCTGTGTGTGTAATACAAATGAGTATACATGGTATTGTCTCAGTTTTCAACTGCTTTTACTGGAATGCTTGCAGAAAATTATTGTAAATAGTGACATTTTAATTTTGGGTTTTACTATGTCAGTGTGCAGTAACTTTATTTCTTCTCTTGTTTCACTTGGTGCTTAACTTTCTCTTTTTACAGTCTCCCATTTCATGTCTTTTACTGCCAGTGTTATTGCAACTGGAGAACATTTTTATTTAAATAAATACATTGAAAATATAGTTTGTATCAGTTGTCATGCTATAGTTAATTGTAACTATTAACAGGCTTAGTGGCAAAGACAGACCTGGTCTGACAGGAATTTAGGACCATGTTATATGGCACAGAATAATGCATTTCAGTGGTCCATGCTGAGGAAGCTTAGAGTTTAGACTCTTAAAAGCCTTTTTATCCCCACTCTTTTTTGTCTCACCTTTTCTCCTCTCCAGATTAAGTATCTGGCCAGCTCAAACATTTGATACAGTATGCTTGTGTGATTTATGCATACAGGAAGGTGGAAGCATATTATCAAAGATACACATTAAATAATTTTTTATTTCTTTTTGAACGCTTTCACAGAGTTCCCAACGTGTGAGCCACTAACTCAATTTATATGCAAAAATGGAAGATGCATTAGCAGCAAATGGCTCTGTGATTCAGGCAAGTATCAAGAGTTCTCTACCTGAAATGAATATGGTAGATATTACAAAAATATTACTTAGGTATTCACACTTTTCTTCTGAGACTGATATTGCCAGTCAGATGTCTTGTAAGTGGTCAGGGAATAATAGAGTATTTTTAAATTGCTGACCTGACCTAGAAAGCAGCAGTATTGAAGCTTTATATAAGGAATGATGCAGTGAGTATGGTAATAGTTACAAATGGTATATTCTGTAGAATGAAGTGTGATATAAACTCTCATTATTATTAAAAAAAAACAACCCACCAACAAAACAAAAACACAAGAAGCAACAAAAAGCAGCTAAGGTATCAGTTGTGAAACTATAATCTACTTTTAGAAAATAAAATAGTTCTAGTGACTAAATACCTGTTTTTTGTTGTTTTTCGTGGGCAAGTTCAATTTAATAGCTAGCATCCCTCAAGAGGGAAAGCTGGGAAAACTTTACAGTGTAGTTAATTCTTCTGTCTGAAAGAGCCTATATTTGAATCATAGCTGTTCAAATGAATCTTCTCTGAGCTTATGATGTGAGAGTGATGTCATGCCAATCCATATAACACTGGATTGGTTCTTCATCCACCATAGCATTTGATATTAATATGGTTTTAGGAGGCTGACAGGAACTCATACCTGTAAATGCACAGATTCCTCAGATTATGGCAGTGTGCTTACTGTGCAAAGAGGCCCTTTATTATTTATATAACGTATGTATCTTTTCTTATCGTTGGTGATCATGATCAAGTGATGGTAATTGCCTTAAGGCTGTTGTAATGACTACAACATTAGGATAAGGTAAAACCTCATCCCACCCTTATTTGTCTGCTGCCATCTTTCTCCACCTTGAACCTTTGCAAGTACCTGGAAACAACATTTGTAATTCTATTGAAAAGAAATTCTGGTATCAATTTTTCATTTTGGTTGATATGAAATTCTTTGTGTGTGTGCTTGACTAAGTTAACTTTACAAATCACTGAGATTAAAGTAAAACCGCTCTCTTTGGAAGTCTGTGTGCACAGGACTAGCGAAGAAATTAAGATCTACAGCGTTCTCCTTCTTGATGATGTCTGTAATTGAATAACTGTGAATAAATGTAAGGGGTTAGACTTTCAAAAATAACAGTCAAGTGCTGTTGGTAAATTAGATTTAAGGAATTACTTGCATTAGAAATAATTTAACCATATGCCTGTGGGCAGTAAACATACTATTTTATTCACTGTGTGTTATTTTTCTCTTGCCTTTTTGGAAATATCTTTTTCTCCTCACATCTTTTATTCAGTTTTTTTGTCTTTTAAAATAATTTTTAAAATTAATATTTGTAGATGACGACTGTGGTGATGGAAGTGATGAACTAGGCTGTATTCATTCATGTTCTGCTGATCAGTTCAGATGTTCTAATGGTAGATGTATCCCAAGTCATTGGGCGTGTGATGGTGACAATGACTGTGGAGATTTCAGTGATGAAACCAAAACAAACTGCAGCAAGGAAGGTTAGCATTTTTTTTTTTCTTCCCACACTTGAATACTTATAAAGACAGAGAATATTTTGCTATAAATACAGAGGACCTGACTTGAGTCAATGGAAAAAGAGAAAGTGCTTTTAACCTTGTTAAAGGTTGGAGTGGAAAATGTATCAAGTGTCATATGATAATACAGAAGTGTATTACGAAATAAGAATGCATTTCAAAACAAATAGGTATTATACTGAGATAAGTTTTGTTGTTTAACTTTGGTAAATTATGCTAAACATGATAATTGTCCTATTAGAGATGCATGTTGCCTAGAAAAAACAGACAGTAAGCATCATTCCTTAAATTACCATTTATATTTTCTAGGTCTTTATGCAGTAACACACTCATTTTTGTGTGATCCAAGTTCTTGGTTTTGTTTCCAATAGTGTTACTGAAGCATAAAAATGTTTTAACAAACTACAATCCCATTTAAATGCCATACATTTTATGTATTTGAGTGGGGAAAGAAGGGGAGGATGCTTGTAGCAAAGGATAAAAAATAACCAGATAATAGTGAGGGAATGTTTTTTTTATAGTGATTTATCCATAACAAAGTAATCGTACATAGTTTTATTGGTCCTTTCTCATTCTAAATATAGTTGCAGAAATTCAAAAAGATGAATGAGCAGAATGATATGCATGAGTAAAATCCTTTATTTTTACATATTTACAAAAATTTTTATTATTACTTATGTGTACCAAAAGAATTGGTCTAGAACTAAAGTACTTGTTGTTTCCCCCTGTTCAAGTCCATCTCAGTGCTTAAAGTCCTGTTTAACCTTTTTATACAACACCATGTTATGATGGGATTTGCAGCACTGTCTCTGCAGTAGTGCTGGTTTATGCAGTTATTGTCAGTTCATACATCTTCTGTGTCCTGCTCTGCTATGTGATGAACACATCACATAAAAAACCCATCACATTAAACAAAAAAGGGGGGGGGGGATTGAATAAAAAGGGAAAAAAAAAGGGGGGGGAGAACAACACACAACAACCCAACTAACAAAAAACCCCAATCAAACAAAAAAAACCAAAACACAAAAAAAACCCTCCAAAAACCCCACTAATAAGGCACCTTCTAATAAAATACTCTGGTTTTAATAATTTAATAATAATTATTTTTGGTACAAACGGGAATGCGTAAGTTCATTGCTATTAAAGAACATGTTATTGTCCTTATTATATTACAAAATACTAGGAATATTTACCATGGTAGTAGTTTAGGAAAAGGAGGACAAGGATAAAATTGAAACGACCTCATCTATTAAATACTTGGAGAATTAGTATGTGGTGAATAATTTAAATCACATACTTACTGTGCTTTGAAACATTTAAGACTGATTCAGTAGCTGCACTGAACTGAAGTTCTTAGCTGTGGAATTTGGAAAGGCTACAAATAGAGTCTAATAGCACAAGCCAGGCAGGTGTCAGGACCTTGTGTCAGAGCAGAGATGTGACTTTCAGTGTTTTGTAAACTAGGAAGTGGACCCTGTTGGAAGAAAGAGGAGAATTGAAAAGGAGGAGGGAATGTAGCTTGAGGGTGAGAGGCAGGCACTATGAAGCACCTGGAAAACTTCAAGCAGCCTTGGTCCTCCTTACATCTACAAATTCATTGTCTGACAGCTGTGCAGAAAATAAATAAATTGATATTTGTCTTGAGGCTGTGGTGGAGTGGGGAGTGAAGGGCATGAAGAGTGGGCTTGTTTGAAGCTTGTGTTGGAGTGGTGAGTTCGGAAGGAATAGTGAGTTTTGAGTGTTATGCCTGGGGACTCTGATTTTGCCTTTGATTAGGAAGTCATTGTAGACTTGGAACGGAGAGAACTCACACGAGCAAATTCTTCAATGTAATTCATGTTTTTCTAAGAAACTCCCTCTCCTGGAAGATGCAATGGGAAGGAATTTCAGTGCAGTCCTGATGGGAACTGTGTTCCTGAGTTGTGGCGCTGTGATGGAGAAAAGGACTGTGAAGATGGGAGTGATGAAAAAGGCTGTAATGGAACCATACGACTATGTGATGAAAAAACAAAGTTCTCCTGCAAGAGTACAGGTATATACTTGCAGATATGTTTTCCTCTCATTTACTCATTGTGCGTGTGTGTCTGTCTGTTTGCATGATTTGATCACATATGTGCTATTTGAATATGGCTTTTAATGTTTAATACTACTGAGGTGATGTTACTTCTTGTACTCATACCACGAAAAGAATATTAGTATACTTTCTCTAACCTGTTTTCTGATTTGAAATACAAAATGGATGGATTTGGGGATTACTTAAACTGAAACTGTTCTGGGTGGTAGTACATCAAACCAAATACTTAAAGGTAGCATTTAATAATACTTCAAAGTCCAAGAAATAAATTGATTGAAATTGTATAAAGTAATTAGCTAGAAGACTTCAAAGAAATAGACTGCAGTGCTGGAAATTCGAACCACAGTATTGGAAGAGAAATACATTCTTTGAGAATGTTTAAAATAATTCTTTCCTAAGTATATTTCATTTAAAAAAGTGAAAAGAATTTGACAGTCTTTACATGAAGATATTTTTGAAATAATGTTCAATGGACATTTTCTTAAAAGACAGTCCAATTACGGAAGAAATTAATATATGTTGGCGTTATATTAATCATTTGAAATTTCCTTCAAAGATTAATGAAATATTATGGGTGAAATAACTTTCAAAGTTAAATTAATGATGTAATAAGTAGTAATATTGTTACCGTTAGGCAACTACAATTTTACAGAAAAGGAGAACCCATTCTAATGCCTGTGTAACAGCTAAGCGTGTTAAGTTATGTAATCTCTATCCAAAAGTACTTGTGAACATGTATGGATACAGTAAGATACTTTATACAAGTCTACACTGTGAACAGAGTTCATTTTTAGTATGTGAACTAATTTTTGGATGTCTTGCAAATGCTGAGAGGTTTGCTGCTACTCAGATTTTCAAGTTCTAGAAATCATGAAGTCTGGATAAGGAAAAGTATTCTGTATTTATTTTTGTGTTCTTATAGTTTCCATGAAGATGTAGAGAACAAGTAGCAGTTAAATGAAATAGCTTCAATAAGTAAAAAGGGATTACTCACTTTCAACAAAATAGTCTGCTTCTTGAAATAGACTGGTAGAAACCCTGACACAGGAAGTACACTTTTTCCTGATACTTTTTTCTAGAGCTTAAATGGGCTAAAGGTATCAAAATGCCTCACTGTTCACTTACCTCCTGCACAAGGAGGGCAATATCTCAGTGCGTTTACAGAATGAAGGGTGAAATGTGACTGCCCTGGCTGCCACATATTAATACAGCAAAAAAATATTTTCATAAAACATTTGCTGCTTTCAAGAGCATATGGCTTTGATTTAGAGGAAAATACATTCATGCCTGTTGGTTGTGTGGAAACATCACTTTAAGAATCAGTTGTGACAGTTTCATCCATAATTTTTTTTTTCTTTCACTATTTTCCTTCCATCAACCCTGGAAGGAGCAAAACTGCTGTTCTGCAGGATGCATGTTGGTAATGCGTTGGAACAGAAAACAGCAAAACCAAATTTTTCTTTAGCTATTTTTCAGTTTAATCCCATCTGGTGGGACAAATGAGTTATAAAGGATTTATGAGAAATACTTTCTGTCATGATCCTTTCAGATTTCAGAAAAAACATTTTTCTGTGGATTATTCTAAAGAAATAATACTGTCTGGTTTCCACATCTACAAGAATTGTTCAGATGAGGAGAAATTGTCTAATTCTCCCCTTATAAACTGCAAGGTGATGGTGTCTGATTTCCTAATACAGAATATGATGGGTCTGGGTAGGAATGTGAATATGTTGAAAGGTGAAACACCCAATACAGTTTAACGGGAAGGAAAGTTGGTGACATCAATAATAGTGAAATGTTACTGCCCACTTTTTTGCTTACTTCTCTTGTTTAATGGCTGTAAATAGTAGCTGCAGGGTCATGCCTTCCTGTGGCTTTTTGTTAGCTCTGGTTAATCTGTCACAATGCCACAGGCTTGAGTGTGATGTTACTGTTACAGGTTTGTCATCTTTCAGCCAAACATGTTTTTTTGCTTAAAGTAATAGTGGTCTCACAAACCCATCCTATCCAGCCTCTTTTCTGATACACACTTCAGAATACTCTCTGTTGGATATTCTTTAATTCACATGGATCACCTTTTAGTAATTTACCTCTAATAGTTGAATATTTTTTCCTAATATGTCATCTGAATCTTTGCTGCAAGCTTAGTCTTCATCTTTTCATTGGTATAAAAATCTTTTGAATATTGAAAGACTTCTGTTATGTGTCTCCTTAATCACATTTTTTTGTTGTTGTTGAATAAACAAGTTTGTGTGTTGTTTGTTTTTCCCTCACCTGTCTTCTATTTTATATATATATATATATATATGTATGTTTAAACCTTCAGTATGTTTTGTTGGTCTCGCTGGAACACTCCAACCTGTTCAGTTCTTGAGCTGTGGTATCTGAAGTCAGCCAAAATACTGCAGGGTGCTTGAGTTAACAGATTTCAGAATGACATTTCTAATTTTATCAGGAATATCACGTGGTTGTTTGTGATGATGGGTGATGAAAGGTATACTAGAGTTTGTGCAGCAGTAGAATATGAGATGCAATAACTACCTGATTGAGATTGACTATTGCTGGGCTGCTTCTAGCTGTTATTTTCAACTATAAAATTAGACTAGACTAAATTAGATGAGACTAAGATCCAACTTTCTATTTTATATTCTGATTCTACCCTCCAAAAATTGTTACAGGCATGTACTTCAACTCAGTTTCAGGTACTACATAAATCTATCCTTTTTATTCCATTCCCCTACTTTGCACTTAGTCCAAACCAAGAGCAGAATCTGTACAATATCACTTAAAAAATCATCTAGTTACTCCAGTGATCATAATCCAGTACTTCTGTGAAGACAAATACAGGGGAGCAATGAATATTTCAGTTTAGCAAGCAGTAGATCTGAAATATAATGTGTATTTGTCATACTTACTGCTTTTTGTATTTCTTTCAAGAAGTAGTTAATTTTGTGTCTTACCATTTTTAGTGCTACCCTGTGTGCTATTATTTTATGCTTCTTTTTTTCTCATATGTTAATAATATACTAGTGGGGAAAACAAGATGAGGGAAGTAGTAAGATTTCTTCAGAATGCAAAATCAGGAATGTACATGAGAGGAAATAAAGTTGAGGGGTGATCATTGCAGGGATACTGGAAAAGAGAGCACCATCAGTAGTACTGCCTGAATGGGAGGTGCTACAGTCAAGATAGAGGTTATGTGACAAGTAGAGAAGAGCAGAGAGAAGTTAATACCAAGGAAGGCTGGGAAGGAAGGGGTTTTAAGAAATAAGATGATGAGGAAATTGGTAGGGTTGCCCTACAGATTCTGTGAGGAGGACAGGGTTACTGTGGAGAGAGATGGCATGAGAGGAGTTTTGAAAGAGAGAATTTAGTAAGAATGGGACGCATGGAGGAATTCAAAGGGTGGGTGGAGAGGGTATTGGTCATAACGTGGGTTTACCAGTGTTGCTTCCCTTTGTTCCCTGCCTGCACTGTCTTCTCTCTCACTTTTAGATCTTTGGAGCTGCACATCTTGTACAACTGCTTTAAGAACCTTTTTGAATGTAATGATGGTTCAGAGTGATTAAGTTTCTGACTGGATGGGTGGGTGGATTCAGTTGTCATTACAAATGTAAATAAAAAGAAACCACCACAGCAAGTAAAATAGAAAATCCTGTTTGTTCCTGTACTGGTTTTATCCTCAATTCATGGTATTTTTGTTTTCTGTTATAACATCTGTCTTCTTTAGGCCCTGAAATTTTTCTTCTGTCTCATGCAGGAGACATTTATAAAAATCTGCTTTATACTAAAAGCTTTTATATACCCAAAATTGACCATGTGCTTGAAAAAATGTAGTGCAGTCTAAGTCTCAGGTGTTTCTAAAGGACAAGCAGGAACACTGGCCACCCATAACAGTTTTTTCAAATGTGTCGGATTAAAACATTCTTTCATTTTGATGTGAATGGGAATGATTCTATTCTATAAATTAGCAAAACATTACAGTAATAATTAATTGTAAGAGGAAAACTACTATAATGAATGCTCTACCAAAGTAGTTTGTTTACAGTTGAATATCAAAAAAAAAAATAAATTCCTGGGCTAAGTATCCCAACAAAGTCTGGGTAGTATATACAAAGTTAATTCTGTTGTGCTTCCTAATATTTGTAGGAAATAAAAAATGATGGAGATGCATTTGGACAGGATCTCCCACATACTTGTTGCTTCAGAACTTGTGATTCACTACTTTATGCATACTTCTGTGTCACACAGAAGAGCTATGGAAAAGAACAGATACATCTATTGAGCCAATTAATTTATAATGGAATTTTACTAAAAAGGTTCCTGGAAACGAAAAAATGTGAGTTTCAATAAGGGACAGCAAAAATACTTCTAGTGAGTTTTAAGTAATGATTTCAAGACAGTCATATCATTAAGCCCATCTCTTTAGATTTTTTGCAAAGATTAATTTAATTGAAAGTATATTCTACTTAAAAACCTGTCAGAGCTATCACAGTGGAAGATAAATCTTTTATTATGAAACATATCTCCATTAAGGTAAGAAAAAGGCAGGGAAACTGGTATGCACTGTAAATACTTGTGTATATAAACAAGTAAAAAGCAAATTAGCTCTACTGGAAGCAACTCAAATTTACTTTGGGATCTGGTTAGTTTGCTTGACATTGGTATTTTTTCATTAGCCTTCATTCTGATGCTGTTGCTCCAATATATAAAATCAGCAGTCATTTCAAGATAACAAAGAATACGGACATTTTTTGAAACATGGACTGCATACATATTGTGTATGCGACTTAGTTTCTGTGTCGCTGTGCAATCCTGTCTTCTCAGTGTAGGATATTTGGGACTTTCACTGCTACAGAAAATGGTGAAAGCTTTTCATTCTAATTGACACCACTCCCTGTTTAAGTTTACCAGGTGATTTTGCACTGGTGAAATTGTGTTCTGGTGTCTGAAACCACACTCACTGTAGTATAATCCTGAAGTTTCACTTTGTGCATTTCTTCACCTAAACAGTCTCACATATGAGTGCTGCAGAAACTTTTATTTTTAATTGTTATTGTTTCATTGTATTTTATCCCATTGTCATACTGTGAGAACGTTAGCACCCTTTCCATTAAAAGAAGGCTAAAATATCAAATGAAAAGCATTATGCTAACCTTAAGCAAATATTTCCTTTAAAGAAAATACTGTATTACGGCTGACAGTAGAGTTATAGTTAAGGACGAGCACTCCATAGTGTGGATGGAGGTATTGAATCTTTTTTCAAGTGGTTTTATATTGAACTGTGTCATGGTTAATACAGTAAAATATTACTCTCTAATATTTTTCAGCTTTTGAGTTTTACCCTGGTTATTTATTTCACACACTTGCTCACTTGCTTCCCCCATGAAGTCATAACCAATCTCAATTTCCTACTGGGAGATTGCTGCTGAACATGATCATGTCACTTCATGCTCTGCAACAGTTTGCAGTTACCGCTCTCAGGCATCACCAGTCAGTCCCTGGGCGTCCACCAGCACTGCTCTCAATGGATCCAGACATTTCCAGGATCTTCTTTCCCATTCCAGTCTGATTTTTTTTCTGATTTTCTAGTTTATAAGCAGAAACACAGAGCAAGGATGACTTTCTAACCCATGGTTCTAACTGTTGTCTCTTTATTAATAGGAGAATAAAGTCCATGCCACTTCTGTTCAGTCCAGGGGTTATCAAAATTTACAACTAGCCCCCACTGGTTGTAGCAAGCAATTAACAGGTTTATGCTTGAAAGTTGAAGCATAGCTTGGGCAGGAGCACACACGCACACACCCCTGTAAGTGGTATCATGCAGAATCTTGGTTATTTATCACCTATTAAAATCCCTGGCTTGGGTCATTCTAATTTAATACTTGTATGTTTGGTTTTTTTAAAGATCAAACCCCATTTCTCAATCACAAGACTGGCTTGCATCCCTAAGCATTGGTGGTCAGCACAAAAATGTACTTTTTTCTTCCCTTTTTGAGGAGTGATGGAAATTAGCTGGTTCCATAAAACTGAAATAGTTTAAGAAATTTCACCTGCTGTAGTTATTTTGTCTAAAAGCTGATCATCTATGTGACATAATTGGGGTCTGTGTTGTGTATACTTCCTAGAAAGATTTTTGTTTCTCAAACCCATGTCAATAGAAAGTCATATATTAAAACATTCCTCCTAAAGGAAGAGGGATGAAGAAAAGCAGTTTGGTATATTTATTAGATCATAAGGATATGTCCTGCCTGTTATACAGTTCTGTCTGGCACAGAAGTTATTAGGATTGATTTTGTTTGGAAAATTAGTCTGTCAACACTGATGTGGATGATGCTTCAGAGTACAAATAGAAGTTGTTTTCTTTTGGTTCATCTGAAAGGAAAGTGCTATTAATAGAAAAGCATAGCAATTAAAAAAAACCCAAAACATCTGGGTAATATTGCTGAAGGTTTTTTTCTAAAGTTTGCTTCCAGTCTGATTTCCTGTGTTTATTGTCTCTTTTCTCCAAGGGAGATGCATTAGCAAAGCGTGGCTATGTGATGGCGATATTGATTGTGAGGATCAGTCTGATGAGGATAATTGCGAGGGCTATATGTGTGGACCACCAAAATACCCTTGTGCTAATGATACCTCCATCTGCCTACAGCCTGAGAAGCTCTGCAATGGGAGAAGAGATTGTCCTGATGGATCTGATGAAGGCGATCTTTGTGGTACTTTTTAGACACATTTTTCTGATTATTCCTGATACTGTCTTTCACAATACTTTCTTATGAAAAAAAAACCTCTCATGTTAATCTTGCTGACATTTTATCACAGTAGCCTCTGTGAGGATTTTTATGTAGTTTAAATAGTACTGAACTGGTGCTTGAAGTTTTCTTCAAATAAATGAAAACATAATTCCTTAGGTAAGTAATTTTCCAACCCCTTAAATAATCCTAGAAGTAAACATTTTAAAAGGCTCTGGTATATATGAAAGGATTTAAGCTAATTTGCTGTTCTTTTCCACTGCAAAAGCTCGAGATGATAGAATCCTGTCAGTAGATGTGTAGTTCATGAAGAAATGCTTTGGGATGACTAGGAGGAGTTAACGTGTTTCCCTGATGGTGGTTTTGAAAAGATTTAATGTCATGTAGTTTATCTCAGCAAAACTGTATTCAGTAAAAGATGTACCAAAATAATTTTATAAATTGGATGGAAGTATAACTGATAACCTAGCTGAATTATTACAAAATATATACAAAGATAAAATGAATAGATTTTAAAAGAACTTACAATGCTACAGCAGTAGCATTCTACTATAGTGATATGTAGGAATAAGAAGCAGGACATAGTTTATAGGATAAATTTAGGTAATTTTATAATTCTTTTTATAGCCAAATATGTAATTGTTGTGGGAAACCTCAGCTTGTCCGAGGGATTTGAATGTGAGTTAGATAAATAACCTTGAGTGAACATCTGTGTACCCTTGAGGAGGCCAGAAAGTCCTGAGAAAAGAAGCACCAGTTCACAAAAAGAGAAAGCTTGCCAAAGTTAATTGTGGACAGGTGGTCTTTGTTTAACCCAATCAGGTGTGGGCACTTACTATTAAAAGTATTATAAAAGGGCTTGCAGCCACAGTAGCTTGGAGCCTGAGAGCCTTTGCAGAGGTAGTGTGTCTCTGGCAGTCTGTCTCAACAATGACATGTTGAGCCATACAATGACTGAGCTTGAGTAATAAAATTAGGGTCTTTTCTCCCCTCGGTGGTCTTTCATGACCTCTGGTGGACATTTACTTCACCTTCTCTTCTTCATCACCGTGTTCTTTTAGTGACCTAAAGCCTAAAATGCTTATTGTTGCCAGTTCTTGCCTGTTCAGCATGCTCGGGAGCCATGAGATGCCTTGTCCTGTTCCTGGAGATAAACATTATCTACAAGGCTATGAATTTCACAGTATGTCTCTACTATACATCTACCCATTTATTGTTGTTGCTTGTTCAAAGATTAGTGAAACTCCACCAGACATCCTGTCTCCTGCCTTCAATAGCAAAAAATTGACAGCAATGAGTTAACAGGCATATCAAAATATATGATTTCTCTTTTTTTATGCTTTCAGTTGTTGTTTCCATATTATTATCTTGTCATGTATAATAGTTGTATTGTTCCTGGAGCAATGATGTTATAAAACTTTGCATCAGTACAATAGCATGAAAATGTCTCCAGTTCAGGTGGTCTGCACTTGTTGATTTATGGCCACTGCAAAAGGTCTGTCAGGAAAAATGACAGGGGACAGAATGAGACACATGAAACAAATCTGTAAGCCAGATTAACATGCTGCTAAAATGGAACTGGCTTTTTTTGAGTAATTAACTATCCTTCCAATTGTTTGCATACAACAAGGCAAGATTTAAATTCCTCTTAACATGCATAAACATAGATGATTATACCCATAGAAAGCCAAATTTGAAAGATGGGTCAAGCTCTGTTTTGTCAATGTGGAAATGTTAGTATCACAGCCTGACACACAACATGGGGATATGCCAGCTGTAGTTCAGTACAGATATACCGACGTTAGCCCTGCACTTGCTTTAAAGAAAGTGGGGTACTTCAGAGCTCAGTATTAGACTAACCACAGCTTAGTATTTACCTAGCTGAGCAGTTTTGCAATGTGTCTGCTCATTGGAGTAGCTACCTTGAACTGAGTTCAGGCTTGTGTATAAGACATTGTGTAGATAAAACCTTGCGTTGGTATTGTGGTATAAAAATGTAGAGGTAATATGCATAATGGAAGCACACCTATTTGATCAATGCTAAAACATTTTTCATCAAATACTTCATGTTTATTGGCAAGCTTAACACAATACGGTATCCAAATAGAGGTGTAGGATGTTTTAAATTAACAGCTATTTTCTCCTGCAGTAATATAATCAGGGCATTCTTTCCAGTCATCATCATTCCTAAAATGAAAGCAAAAATACATGAGACAGAGTTATAGATCTTACAAGGCACAAATTATAGATGTTACAAGATGTGTTGTTAAGTCATAACTTCTATGGAAGTGATAAATACATGTCAATATTTATTGAGACTTAGAATGAAGCCAAACCACTGTCCAAACAATCTCCATAAATGTGTTTAGGGTCTCATGTAGTAGTAGTGGAATTTCTGTGCTTTGGATGGTGTTTCCCAAAGATCAGTCAGAGAGCATGTTTTCATGCTGGTAAGTGCTAATGACTGCCAGCAAGCACAAACTTAGGTAAATTTGATATGCATTTAAGCAACTGTTGTTCAGACAAAATTAAATTGCAATAAGATGTCCACCTACATAATGAAGTTGGAACCACTGAAAGCCAGTCCCAAGAGTGGCCTCTTGGGAGGAATATAAGAATGTTGTCAGAGAATGCAGGGATGCAACAACTAAAGCTAAGGCCCCCTGGCAAGGGGCATCCTAGACAACAAGAAACAGGGTTTTTTTAGTATATCAATAGAAAAAGGAAGACTAGGGAAAATGTGGGCCCACTGATGAACAAGGTGGACGCCCTAGTGGAGGAAGACACAGAGAAGGTGGAGTTATTGAATTCTTTCTTTGCTTTGGTCTTCACTGCTAAAGCCAGATCTTATGAATCCTGGACCCTGGAGGTAAGAGAAAAGGTCTGGAGAGAGGAAGACTTTCCCTTGGTAGAGGAGGACCAGGTTAGAGACCACTTGGCCAAAATCAACATCCATAAATCCATTGGCCCTGATGGGATGCACCCATGAGTGCTGAGAGATCTAGCAGATGTTATTGCTGTGCCACTCTCCATCATCTTTAAAAGGTCATGGAAAACAGGAGAGGTGCCTGAGGACTGAAGGAAGGCCAATGTCATTCCAGTCTTCAAAAAAGGGCAAGAAGGAGGACCCAGGAAACAGCAGACTGGTTAGTCTCACCTCCATCCCTGGCAAGGTGATAGAACAAATAATTCTGGATGTTATCGCAAAACATGTGGAGGAAAAGAAAGTTATTGGGAGAGGTCAACATGGATTCACCAAGGGGAAATCATGTTTGACCAATCTGACAGTCTTCTATGATGTCGTAACTGGCTGGTTAGATGAGGGGAGAGCAGTGGATGTCATCTACCTTGACTTCAGCAAGGCTTTTGACACTGTCTCCCATAACATCCTCATTAGGAAATTCAGGAAGTGTGGGTTAGATGAGTAGACAGTGAGGTGGATTGAGAACTGGCTGAGTGACACATCTCAGAGGGTCACGATCAATCGTGCAGGGTCAAGTTGGAGGCCTGTAGCCAGCGGTGTTCCCCAGGGGTCAGTACTGGGTCTGATCTTATTTAACATATTCATCAATGACCTAGGCAAGGGGACGGAACGTATCCTCAGCAAGTTTGCTGATGATATGAAACTGGGAGGAGTGGCCGACACACCAGAGGGCTGTGCTGTCCTCCAGCGTGACCTGGATAGGCTGGAGTGTTGGGCAGAGAGGAACTTAATGAGGTTCAAGAAGGGCAAATGTAGGGTCCTGCACCTAGGGAGGAGCAACGCCATGCATCAATATATGTTTAGGGGTAGATCTGCTGGAAAGCAGCCCTGAGGAGAAGGATCTTGGAGTCCTGGTGGATAATAAGTTAACCATGAGCTAGCATTGTGCCCTTGTGTCCAAAAAGGCCAATGGTATCCTGGGGTGCATGAAGAAGAGTGTGGCCAGTAGGTCAAGGGAGGCTATGCTCCCCCTCTATTCTGCCCTGGTGAGACCGCATCTGGAATACTGTGTCCAGTTTTGGGCTCCCCAGCTCAAGAGAGACAGGGATCTACTGGAGAGTCCAGTGGAAGGCAACAAAGATGACTGGGAGACTGGAGCGTCTCTCTTACGAGGAATGGTTGGGAGAACTGCGACTATTTAGCCTGGAGAAGAGAAGACTGAGAGGAGACTTTATCGATGTCTATAAATAACTAAAGGGTGGGTGCAAGGAGGATGGAGAACGACTCTTTTCAGTAATGCCCAGTGACAGGACAAGGGGCAACAGGCAGAATCTGGAGCATAGGAGATTCCATCTAAATATGAGGAAAAAACTTCTTTACTGTAAGGGTGATGAAGCACTGTAACAGGCTGCCCAGGGAGGTTGTGAAGTCTCCTTCTCTGGAGATATTTAAAACCCTCCTGGATGTAATACTGTGCAATGTGCTCTAAGCAAAACTGCTTGGGGGGGGAGTGTTGGACTAGATGATCTCCAGAGGTCCCTTCCAACTCCAACTATTCTGTGAAGGGATAAATTCCTAAATTCTAAAACACAGGCCTGGAGGTACTACCAAGAAACACATTATGTTTTTCCATTCTGACTTTGTTCAAAAATTCATAAATTTCTTTGTAAATAAAAGAATTGCAGCAGGAAATATCACATTCATATATTTGATTTAATGTCTTAAAAAAGACAAACCAGCAGTTATAAAGAGTGATATGAGTTCTCAGACTGAGAAACACTGCTACTTCTGTAGGGTCATTTCCATATGGGTGTGGTGAGTTGATCCTGGCACGGCACCAGATGCCCACCAAGCCCTTCTATCACTCCCCCCAACACCCCTCAGCACGGCACGCAGGGAGAGAATAAGACGCAAAGAGCCGTGGGTTATGATAGATAAGATGTTATTCTCTACTTCCCGTCTGCAGGCGATGTCGGGCCGAGTCCAGGAAGCAGGGCTCCAGGAACACGTAGCAGCCGCTTGGAGGACAAAGCCGAATGCCCCTCCCATCCTCCTCCTGCCCTCTCCCTTTATAGTTGAGCAGACGTCATATGGTATGGAATATCTCACTGGTCAGCTCAGATTGGCTGTATCCCCTCCCCCATCTTGCCCCCCCAGCCTCTGGTGCCATGTGAGCACTGGCAGTCATAACACGGGTGTGTTATCAACACCCTCCAGCTCCCAGTACTGCATGCAGCATGAGGGCTGGATGGGGAAAAGCAGCTCAGCCAGACCGACTACAATGGCCAAGCTGAAACTATGCAGCAAGTCCAAAACCAAAGAAGCCTTCAGTATAGCAAAATGGGAAAAACCAGACCGTTAGAAATATTCTACAGGAAAAGTGACAGACATTTATTTCTGAAGTCACTTTAGAAAAACAAATCTACTGTTCTTTATCTGAATACTCTCTCTCAGCCTAAATAGAGAGTCAATAGGTTTTTTTTCAAAGATTAAAGTCTTGGCTTGTTAAAAATATACCATAAATGCCATTTCTTACTAAAAGTCATTCAAGCTGTACAGAAGGAGGATTAAAATAAAGCAGTTATGCCAAGTGCAGTCTTCAATAATGGAGTGGGTGATTAAGAAGTGAAAAGGTAGATGCTACATAAATTAAGTAATAAGCATTTCTGCCACTAAGGACAGGTCTTGTGCTTAGCTGATGAGACCAGACACTTTTCTAAAGGAAATGCTGTATCTCTGCCAGAGTTTGGACTTGATAAAGGTGTATGCGGTGACGTGCGGAAACAAACTTTACAACCCGTGAAAGGTTATAAAGCAGGTATATTTATTGCGGCGCCGGGTGCAAGGGGGATCGCTCCTCCTGGCTTGCACACCAAGGTGTCAAGCAAGCAAGTATTTATTACACTAAATCATGCATATTCAACAGTTAGCTACATATTCATTACACGGGGCTGGATTATTATAATCAGTTCCAGGAACTCATTATCATAGGTCTCCTCCCATTGACCCTTGCTCACTGCCATCTGGTGGTCATGGGCCGGAGTCTTCTGGAGGAAGGCCCCCAGTCCTCCTCGCAGTGTACTTTTCACCTTTGGTCCAAAATGTTGGCGTTTCACAGGCTGCTAACCGCAGAACTGGTACGGTCCGGCCTATCTCTGGTAGCCCTTCTTTGTTAACAATGAGTCCCTGCTTTGTCTAGAGTTAGTTTCTCTTATCTACAAAGACCAAGGCCATACAAGATGAGCTAAGGTCTACAAAACTGTCAATCCATAACATGAAACAGATACCAATTAGTTTTATCATTCACTCACACAGCACCTGATTTCTCAGGGAGCTGGGCCCTGGGAGATATTCCTTGTTTAAAAGCCCCCAGCACAGGGCAGCTGGGAAAGCAAAGATGGGAGGAGGGGGCTGGTCTCTTCCCTGGGGTCCTGGGGTTGCAGCACGACCCAAGGAGATCAGCGGTTAGATACTACGGTTTGTGTTAAGAAGGAGACTTGGTTAGGTGATCATAGAATCATAGAATTGTCAGGGTTGGAAGGGACCTTAAAGATCATATAGTTCCAACCCCCCTACCATGGGCAGGGACACCTCCCACTAGAGCAGGTTGCTCAGAGCCCCATCCAGCCTGGTCT